>JAOEHI010043671.1:34299-52865 GCA_025447815.1 Percopsis transmontana
TGGGTTCGAGCCCCAGAGTTGTCCCACCTGTAAGCATCCTTGAGCAAGATGCCTAACCGCTATCTGCTCCATGTAATTGTAAGTCTCTTTGGATAAAAGCGTCTGCTAAATGCCCTCATTTCTCTTTTGCCTGTAGATTAGGTAGCCAACATCCCAGTTTGTCTCGAACGTAATCTAAGAACTGTTCTCCTAATACACACGCTGTCCTGACCTCACCTCTGCTCTCTATTGAACCCCCAGAAAGAGATAATGGGTCTATGGGCGGCCGTGACCGGGGTGGGCGCATGGCGGACATGGGTCCCGACAAGACAGACAGTGACTGGAGGGCCCGGCCCTCTGCAGACGCTGATGATGGCCCTCCCAAGAGAGATGATGCCTTTGG
Organism: Percopsis transmontana; assembly: GCA_025447815.1. NCBI lineage: Eukaryota > Metazoa > Chordata > Actinopteri > Percopsiformes > Percopsidae > Percopsis > Percopsis transmontana. The sequence continues at coordinate 34,682 of JAOEHI010043671.1, forward strand.
AGAGAGTAAGTGGTTATTGCAATCAGGATGTAATGGCCAATTAAACTAGCATTATTTTCTTTTCATTTTTATGTTGATGTTATCTATATTTTTAACCTAAAATAAGCCATGGTCGTAATGATGGTTAACATCCTAATCTTTGGATTATAAAAAAAGTTCTGTAACAGCTAAGATAAGTAATGTATCTAAGAGACCTGCTTGAATTTATGCTGGTGTAACAATATCTTTTGTTTGTGTCTAGTGAGATGTATAATTGGATCTGTTGGTCTGCTGACCTTTTTTTATTTTTATTTTCTTTCTTTTTTTTTTACATGTCTGCAGGGTCAAGAGACCGCTATGAGTCAGACCGATTCAGAGATGGGCCAAGGCGGGACAACGACCGCTTCGATGGGGGAAGAGACCGCTATCGGGATCGCTACGACGACCGCGACCGCCGAGACTTTGACAGGGGAGGTGAGGGTGAGATATGAAAATCAACTTACATTAATTTGTGTTGTTCTTTTACTGTGCTGGGTTGATGCAGATTAGGTACAAGGGTGAAATGTTATCACATCAATATGTTACTGTTATTAGGGTGGCGGATACATTTTTATGGCTTTATTATAATATAATGCTTGTTCCAGTTCTCAACTCCCACCTCAACTTGTTTATGATGTGTTTTCCCTCTTCTGTTACCTAGGTTACGATTCCCGCAGTGGCGGGGGTCGACGCGCCTTTGGCAGCGGCTATCGCCGTGACTACGACGACAATCGGAGTAGCGGCGAGCGCTACGGCGAGCGGGATCGCTACGGTGGTGAGGAGCGGTACGAGAGACGTGACGAGAAGCGCGAGGAGCGAGGTGAGGGTACTGTGGAAATATTTTATTATTGTTAAATATTTTTTTATATGTTTATAATTGTTGTGTGTCTTTAGTATCTACATGCAGGGCTGCTGCAATTAAGGATATGTAACGCATGCCTCGTTTCCTCCATTTTGTGTTTATAAATGATTTCCACATCTAATAATTTGGTTTGGAAAATAGACTAAACTCAAACCTGAGTCATGAGCGAAATTCGCCACCTTCAAGATTCCACTTTCACTAAATTTAACATTGGCTGAGTCTGTAAATGTGCATTGATGGCAGACTATATAAGGCATTATCAATCAAATGCTGAAAATGTGATCTGTTATTTTCAACAACAGAGATGAGGCTACCGGCTGTTTTTGTTGTGTCAAAAATTGCAGACAGTTGATTGCGTAAGATTATCCAATTGTGTAGGCCTCACTAAAGTAGGAAGTGGGTGGCTGCCAAATACAACAATAACCTGGAATGATTTTTACAGCATTAGCATTAAAAATAAATTTTAGTTTTTTATGATTGCTTTTTTATCTATCTATCTATCTATCTCTCTCTCCATCTCTCTATCTCTTGACCATTTTGTGTCACTCTAAGCCAACTTCTTTTTAGGGACATGGGTCACTATGTAATGGTAACCACACTGTCCCCTCCCCAGCCCCCCTGCAGAGGCCCAAGCTGAACCTCAAGCCTCGCAGCGTGCCCAAGGAGGAGGAGCAGAGTGGGGGTGGCGGTGGTGGCGGCGGAGGTGCCCCGGCGCCCCCAAGTGGGGGCAGCAGAACCTCGTCCATCTTCGGCGCAGCCAAGCCCGTGGACACGGCGGCCAAGGAGAGGGAGGTGGAGGAGAGGCTCAAGAAGGAGCAGGAGAGGCTGCAGAGGCAGCTGGAGGAGGACAAGAATCGGGGCCTGGACAGAAAGCCCCGAGACAGAGACAGGTTAGGACGGGGCTACCAACACTCTGGCTTGACGGGGATGTGGTGTTTTATAGGGCGTGTTGACTTTGGAAGGAGCAGAGATGATGGGGTTTGGGGGCGGGGAATTTTCTTTCTGTGCAATTTACGATTAGGTCATTTAGCAGACGCTTTTATCCAAAGCGACTTACAATACCTTTGGTGCTATCACACGGAGCACATAGGGGTTAGGCATCTTGCTCAAGGATGATTACAAGTAGGCCAACTCGGAAGCTCGAACCCACGACCTTCCAGCTGGGAGTCCAACGCCAATGTGTGCACCACATAGTTTCCTAGAGGATTTCAGACTACTGCTCAGAAGTATATTTGAGCCTTTTCCTGTGTGGTTGGTAACCACCTCTGCCATACTTCCAGGGACCCAAGCTGGCGGACTGAGGAGTCTCAACCCGAGCGGTCCCGCACAGGAAGTGAATCCTCACAGCCAGGAAGCACTTCAGGACGAGGTGAGATCTCATCATTAATTTATTTACAAATTAAATGTACAGTTATTGAAAATAATAAATAAAATAGTGGCCTAGATGCAGCAGTGCCAAATAATGCAAACCCTATGTAGCTAAAAAAAACGCTACTGCTGTACCTACGAAGGAAGTTGATGCTACTGCTATTGGCGGATGGATGTTGGAGATGGAGTCAAGGAACCGTCTGGCATCAGCATGTGGCGTCTTTCTCTCTAAAAATGTCATCCCATTTTAACACCAGTCTCACGTCGCCGCGAGAGCGAACGCTCTGTGGAGAACGAAGTGTTTAGTGGGAAGGAAGATGACCCCTCATCTCCCGTGGCCTCCACGCGACCCCTGTCCAATAGCACCTCCAAGGAGCCCCTGAAGGTGATGCCTGCACCCCCTCCCAAGGAGAATGCGTGGGCCAAGCGCAGTGTGGTCAACGCAAGCTCCGGTGAAGGCGAAGGGCGCTCCCCGGTCTCACCCAGTGGCACACTCCCACCCAAGCTCAGGTTAGAATCCAGCACTGGTGGAAATGTGATGCTGAGCAGTGTTTCTCAATGTGGGATGGTCATGGTGTTTTTATTTTCTTAGCTTCTCTGCCAACTGTGTCTCCTCCATGCACATGCTCTCAGCTTGTACTGTTACTTTTGCAAGTGCTTTTTGGCTCTAAAGTGATTTGTCTCCGTTTCTCTCTAGCTCCTCAAGTTCGGTTGATGAGCGAGGATCTGGAAAGGGTAAGGTCACTAACGAGTGATGACGCACTTTGCATGGGGTTTGGTCCTAACAAAACATCCCAGTGTTGACTAATTGAGCTTCGTCGTGTGTCAGACTAAAACATGTTGCTCTGAAGTCAAGAGTGAGTGTGACTCACAAATCTAGTCCTATACCCCACCCCGCCCCCACAAACCCCTGCACTTTGATTATTCCTTCTTCCTTCCAGTACCTTCCACGTTCTTGTTTATCAAGATGGTGGTTAAAGACCCCATACAATGTCCCTAGCAGATGACTAACGCAGATGAGCCGATGGTGAGGGGTTAGAGCTCTAACAGTGTACAGTGGTGCTACACGGGTTTAAAGTTACCAACTTCTTGTTTCTGAGAAAAGTTAGTCTTTTAAGACGTCACCAATGTAAATTATTGAACTGATCAATAACATTGAAAGTATCTAGGCTCTAAATGGAAACACATAACCTCTTGATCACCATATGGCACGATAGGTGAATCTTGAAAATGGAAATCCATCTTCAATTTATTTTTGTGTGCGCATTTTTGTTTTATGCTGGTAGATGTGAAAACTGTTAAACAGTGCTTCATTGTGGCAAGTGGCATTTTTTCCTCATGCAATTCCTGTGGATTTTTTTGTGGTTTCTAGCTCTATTTTTTAAATGACCTAAGGTTCCTCCATCTTGACATGAGTCGCATGATAAAGGTGTTTACAACATTCACAGGAATGTCAAAAGGAGAAAAAGCACACTTAAGCTTAAATGGGCTCAGGCTTCACTGTGTCTCAACTCGCCCTTTTAAAAGGTGCAGTAGCCAACTTTGGAGAATTGAGCAAGGATGATCCAAAAGTCTTGCCCACCCTCTCCTCCCCAAAAGTAACATGCAACCTGCCGGAAACCAGTGATGCAAATTAACACTGGGCCGCCTTCTTGAATCTAATTGGTTACATTTGTGTTGGAGCGCTCAAAGGCTGCATACAGAGCCATGGATATTTTCTTTGTCCGTTTGGTTTGATAGGTGACAGATTGTAATTAGAAAAAGGCTGACTACTGCACCTTTCATGGGAAGCATTGGGCAGCTGGAAACATGGTCTAGCATGAACAGTGTCTTGTTTGTTAACCTTGGCTGTGGAAGCATCATGTAGACCTAAACCTATTATTTTTCTTATTCAAACCGTAGCAACTTAACATGCAGTTTAAACGTCTCTTGAGTCTGCTAGTTGGTGTGATAAGCAGCAGTCTCGGAGGCTGTTGAAGGATAGTTGGTTCCAGATTTCACTCCAAATCCATACCTCTGGCTATGTCATGGTGCAGTGTGCTGTGAGTGTGGTCTCTGTAGTCAGACCCTCAACCCTCAACCCTGTGGCCTATCCTTACAGATGAGAATAAGGCTGACGGTGTGCGTCGGGACCGGGGCCCCCCTCGAGGGCGGGGGGGGCCTGCAGGGCCTGGAGCTGGGCGGGGCCGAGGAGAGGGGCCCAACAGAGACCGACAGAGGGAGGCGGTCAGGTCAGCCCCACCGAAGCTAGCCACTCCAGTCTCCTTTCTTTAGCTAAGGGCGGGACGTACACAGGACATCTGTAAAGGCTGGCTGATGCTCAGTTACGTGACGGACTTGGTGTCTGTCGAGTCTTGCGATTAACTACTGCACTCTGTTCCCTGCTCGATGGTTGGAACGCACACACAAGACTTTAGCCTGGGTCTCTGCAATTGATTGAGTTGCGGCATCACTTTGCAGTTTTAACGGCTTTGGTAATTAGAAAAAGCAACATTATTATTTTATTTTTCTCTTATTTCTAGAACTGCAGAGACTTTTTCTAACGTTTTGCAGCATTACACAATGCCAAGCGACGTATGTATTTTTTGTTCTCACAAATGTCCCATAAGGCCTCCATCACTATGATGTTGGGGGTTTGCGGGGGTTAGGGCGATGAGTCTGTTGCCTTCCCATTGTATCTTACACGATGTCTTCTGCTACGAGCTATTATTTAGGAATTGCGATAGCCATTTATTTTTTATTGTATAAAACCGTAATAATGGAAATGGACTTATAAACATTATACCGTACATTCTTCTCAAATCTGCATAAGGGCACACCGGATAACAGCACAGTCTGTTTTATGGCACAGCTTTATGTGTAGCTGGTCTTGTTTCTGAAAATAATTGTTATTCTTATGGCAACTCGCTCCAGATAAGCGCACACTGTTTTATATGCACAATTTGGATAATAACAAGTTCCATGGTCCTAACCTGAATGTTATGATGTTCATTTCAGATAACGTCATGGGTGTACTGACAATTTGAATTATGTTTACTTTGCGCCAGATAGCAGTCCAAACAAAGCTCACATGAAATTATTATTAATATTCACTAAGAGTGTCTCAAAATTCCCAGCCATCAAAAACCCTTACACTAGCAGAACGTGTAGAAGTTTTTACAAAGATCGATAAGGGAGAAGATCAGGCATCTATCGCTGCCGGGTTAATACTGTAAACACCTTTACAGTATTAACTGCGTATTGTGCACTGGGTGTTAACACTGCAGTAGGCTAGGCTATGGTGTTAACTTTTTGTTCTCTATGCTATATAAAGGTTTAAATATTGGCACGTTCTGTATAGACTAATGCAGTGCAAAATTCTTAAATTCCGGATATGAGCACACTCCGATTACCGTCACAATTCCACATGGTCCCAATGCATGTGTCCTTTATCGAAATCGACCATATACATGTGTATATATACACACACATACACAAGGAGTCTTTAGGACAAGCGAAACAATGTGAAATAAGGTGGTGCAAGGATCAATTCTCTGAGAAATGCAAAGCGCTGTAGCTGTTACGCACATGGCAGCGCTTGAAATGTGGAGGGAGGCTGTGACGCGCTGTGCTGTCTTGGTGGGTGCCGCAGTTGCCTTGGCCTTCATGTGGTTCTCACTATACAGAATAGGTGTGCTTTCTGCAGGTGTGCTTTCCTTGGTGGGCATGTCCATGCCCACCAAGGAATGAAAGCTGTCTCAACGGCCAGTTTGCTTTTGCATGCTGTGTCTCTGTAAGCGTGTAGTGCGCTGGCCACCTTTATGGTTACCGTCAACCTCATCGTCCTTACCCACACCAGTCCAGGTTCTGTAGCATTACCAAAGCCTCCTGGGCGTTTGTCTTGCTTCGTCTGCTTTCCATCGTGTAGTTTGCTCAATGCTGTACTACTCTCAACAAATTATCTGTGGTCAGGTCAGCTGCTTATAAAAAGCGTATAGCCCATTGAAATACTAGGACCGCCTATATTTATTCTTCATATTTATCGCACTATTGTATTGAAAACACGTTAAGGGTTGTTATCAATGTAAAATTCGATTTGATTGTGCGTTTCATTGTTTCTGCTAATGGGCTCATTATGAAGGAATGAGGTAAGAACTACTCCAGAGGAGAGTTAGAGCCCCTATCGGTACCTACGTTCAATTATGTAAATTGTCACTATAGTAAGCCGTCTTGAAGGTGCGAAAACATAAATATGTTTACAGCCGCGCCATTCAAATTCTAATATCACAAGCATGTGCGCTTTTAGGAAAAGTCACGGAATGACAGAAACGAGGCATATACACTGATTGAATAATTGAAAACCTCCAACATTGAATAACGTGGCAAATTGCAGTTCAGTCTAATGGTGACTGATGTGTCAACCAGCCTTGATCTACAGATGACAGGTGTGAATACTGACAAACTTGTTTCAATGTTACAATATTGTCAAGTTCAGCTTTACCAAGCCAAAGGATGCAGCTGTGGCACAGTGGGTGAGAGCAGAGGTCTGCCCACTGCCCCAGCCAGTAACGTTAACCTTAGTGTCCGTTCTGATTGTAGAAAGGATAACAGAAGAGAGCGAGACTCCAGACCACCACCAGAGCCAAAGAAATACGAAGAGACTCCCACCCCTGTGAGTCCTGGCCTGAGTGATGTCAATGTCTGACTCACCCCTCCTCCCCCACCCCTCCCCACTGAGGGTCGGGGCCCCCCACCCCAGCGGGTTGTGAAATACATTTTCGGGTTCACAAGATTTTTTTTATCCTATATATTATAGAATATTTATAGTAGCTATTCAATAGATTTTTTTTATTTTTAATTTGTATTAATTTCATGTTTATTTTTTTTTGGTGGGGGGGTTGTCTTCGTTCATTGGTCAAACGTTCTGCAAACCACTGCTCCACCGTATACTTTTAGTCTTTTTCCTGAACCCTGCGTTCTCCTTCATCTTGGTAGTCGTTTTATCAGAGATTCCCCGTGCTGGTGTCAGATTTGTATTGGGAACGGCCTATCTTTATTCGGAAACCCCCCCAAATGTCCATTCAGTGTTGGCTTCAGTTGCTCCACAAAAGCGCGCGTGTGTGTGTGTGTGTGTGTTGCCCTCTTTCATGTCTATTAACCACTGACTAGCTAACTTGGAGTACAAAAAGTTGATGTCTGCATTAACACATTTTCTGCTGTCTTTCAGAAGTTTAGCTCAGCCAGTAAATACGCCGCTTTGCTAATGGACGGAGAGCAAGGAGATGAAGCAGAGGATCTTGAATAGAGTAAAACCAGAGAACAACCGAGCAAGAAGAGGAGAAAATTACGAATGAAGAAAAGTGTCACATAAAATATGGAAAAAAATCTCCTCACCTGGAATAGAAGCTCCAGGAGGCCTCCCCCCTCCCTACCATCTTCCATCAGATACCCCCAGGATCCCCTCCCTCCAATCCCTTTCCCCTCTTTCAGGACTTTTCAGTTTCTAAATGAATAGTCACATACTGGACTTGTTTTAAATGGAAAACGGTGTAGATGACACATGGAAAAGGATGGATAAATTGAATTAATTGTAATAAACACAGAAAAGTGGGGAAAACATTATTTGTATATTTGTGAAGCACGGGTGCAGTAAAACCAGATCTTATAAGATGTAGCTAAGCTAAATGTTTTTTTATTTTATTAGCAAGCTTTTGACTCACTGACTTATTACTCACTGTTAAACTGCGAAACTCTTCATCAGTTTTTTTTTAATTGATTAGTAAATGACTTGAGTATGAAATTACTTGTGATGAACACATTTTTTATTTTCATCCAAGCTAGCAGCTGCTGTCCTTAATCACAGATATGATGACCATGACAGTTGCTATGTAAGGAATTTACAAAATGTGTTATTTACACACCATTAGGCAAACTATTGAAATGATTGTAAAGAATAGACTCGGTGTGTTACACATCATTGTGTCCCACAGGAGGACCGTCTACTGGACTTGGCAGCTTCAGCCTGCTTCTCATCCAGAAACTTAAGTCAAGTGCCACTGTTCTAATCTCCAATCATGATACAGATGTTGGAGAAATTGATATACCGCAAATAAACAGTCTGTTTCTCCAAAGCACTGAATACGCAGCTGACGTGAGAAACCCAGAGGGAAAGTCTTATTGTTGCTTATGGGGGGGTGTGAGGATTACCAAGAGATTGAACTTGTTTGCAAATTTATAATAAATTGGGGTAATTATGGACATTCATATAGTATGTGGTCATTGCATATCCATGGGTTGTTAGGTGGATTATGGCTAAAGGCTAAACTGTTGTTCCTTGGGGCTGGAATACATTAGATTAGTTTAGCAATAGGGCTAGAGAATGAGAGAATCTATGCTACTTCACACAACATGGAGTCACATAACCTCTACATGCAAATTCGAGCTTCTAGTCTGAACTCATTGTTCACCTGGTGTGGTCCTTCAGATGTTTTGCAGTGTTTCTTTAGTGAGATCACTCCAAGCCCCCTGCCGGGGCCTGGAGCCTTGGTGGCAGCTGGTTAGCGTTCGGCTGAGCCTTCCCAAACACACACAATTAGCATTCCCCTTTAGGACAGGGTTGTCCCAGAAATGTCCCTGAAGTCGACATCAGCATGTTAAAGACTGACCCAAGGAATGCTGACAGACAACAGGTTTGACAGCCTGTGTGTTCCATGTGCGTACACACTTTATTGGGATTAGTGTGTGGAAGTAGGCATTGTGTGTGAAAATCACAGTGCTCTTTACTCCTTTTGATAATGTGTGGTGTTAGTTGAACTGACCAACACTCTCCGTGGCTCTTCATGACGGACCCTCAGTTGTACTCTTCTTCTCCAGCATAGTGTGTATGTGCACTCCTTACCCCCCTGCCGTCTCTTGTGAATCAACAGCTGGTTCAACGAGGAGGTCCTCTCGTTTTCCACTTTACGAACCACAACCTCCCAGAGAGGTTTATTCTCAAATCCATGCTTCCAGCAACCATTGTGTTTTCAGAAATGGTTATGAATTTTTCTATTTCTTGATATTTGAGTTATGCATGGTGATGATGAGGAGCTATTGGCTATGCTTATAGGCCTATAATTAAGTGAATTACATTGCATAATTTCATTATTGAAATTGTGTTATTTGCTGTCTTTGTAGGTTTTGTTTGCGGAAACTGGTATTAACGTTTTAGGAGCCCATGATATATTTACTGGAGTTTCAGAGTTTTATTAAATGGGTGTTTAGGGTTTGTCACCTCCATTTAGATTGTTTCCCTATTGGTGCCAGTTTAACACTAAATTAACTTGGAGCTTAAACATGATTTGAAAAAAGAGGTGATTGTTCAATATTTTCCTCTCATAACCTTCTTTATAAAAGGGTATTTTGTCTACAGTTTGAGGAAAACCCAGTTAGAGGAAACACAAGTTTGTGTGTGTGTGTGGCGTAGAGGGGTTTTAACAAGGGATCTAAGATTGAAGAACAGAGCCCATCATTGTTTTGATTTCTGTGGAGAGAAGGAAGGGAAGGACGAGAGAAGAAGTAGAGTACGCTATCTCCTATCAGGCAGCCTGGCAGAATATTCCAGCTACAGCCCGGGGGAATTGGATGAGCGAGATCCAGTATTTAATGAATAGCGGAGAATTCAGTCAGATGTGCCTGCTCGCTTTTCTCAAGCAGTATACATTGTAATCCCTGTGCAGATAGCCACACTGCTGAAGTGCTACAGCGCACGTGTTCTCTCCTGTGTATAATCACAGTAAGAGTCTGGAGAGAGGCGCTGTATCTGATAACTCCTCCGTCACAGAGAGAGGGGGACTGTATTCAAGCCCAGAAGAGGGGAAGGGCCGGACATCAACAGACCAAAACAGCTGCCCCCTTTTTTCCCTGTAGAGGGAGAGGGGAGTCCGATGGAGAGACGGAATGAGAGGAAGACTAGAGGGTCTGTGAGCAGACTGCAGGGTGTGTAGGAGAAACTGGGGAAGGATTGGTAAGTGGAAGGGGGGAAAGGGTGAGAGGTTAGTGCACGCGAGTGTGTGCGCGTGTGCATGCTTTCAGTGGAAAGGCTGTAAGTGGAGAGGGGGAACAGAGGTAGTGGAAGGTCTTTGGAGAGAGAGAGAGTGAGGGAAATGCTTGTAAGAAGAGGGGACAGAGGAGGACGGGGACTGTAGAAGACGGGACAGGGGAGCACATGGAAGGGGGTCTCTGGGAGGACGCAAGCTGGCACAGAAACGTGAATGAGGTCCCTTGTGACATGAGCAAGTGAAGTTTGGAGGTGGCCAGACGTAGGGACATTCTGCAGAGAAGAGACTTGGGGAGGAGAGAGGGATCTTGACTACTTTATTGAGAGAAGTGACGATAGGAGAGAGGGAGAGTTAAGTGGAACTATGGGGTGCGTTCACAGTATAATGAAGAGCGGACCTGATACGGACCTAGGGGGAATCCCTGAAAAGGGTGACTCAGAGGTACCAACTGAGATCCTCCAGCTTACTGAGGTAAGTAAATACATATTTCAGGAGCATTATGCATATGGTAGCAATCATTAGTTTTATAGAGTGGTGCCAAATAAAAAAGTTTTGTATAATTGTCCATATACCATTAAAAGCTATAAAAAAATCAATCTTAAATAGACCTTCTGAGGGCTGCAGTTTGGTTTGTGTCACTGTGATCACTTTGTGTGCATGTTCTTGGTGTACGGTAGACAGTATATCTACTGTACGTGAGCAATTTATCGCTCACATAAAGGTCTAACAAAGGGAATTCTACCACTATCCTTTCCAAGTGAAACGGGACTCTGCAGCCCCTCATTCTAAAGTGCCTCTGCGTATAAACGGTTTTGTTTATGCACAGCGGAAAACAGAAGCATCTCATGTTTAGCCCCAGGTATCCAAGCATGAAGGGAATGTGTTTCTCGCCGTGCCCTAAGTCCTATTTAGACATGCATCAGAAACAGAGGCACAGGTGGCACACTGGCCACTATAGGGGAAAGGATTCACTCAATCGCATGCATTGAAATACTGGGCCAACTCAATAGCCTGGCAGAAGAACCTGACTTACTATCAAGCATGTGTCAACAAAATGTACCATGATGATATCATCATGGTACATTTTGTTGACACATGCTTGATAGTACAGTTTATTTTCAGCTCTCTGAAATCATCTTAAAACAAATCCTTCCTTCATAAGCTTCTATATTTCTTAATACCACAAGTAATATCTTTCCATGATTTTGTCAGCCTATTATCCACCAGCAATGACTGTATTTACAGTTTTAAGCCACCGGCTCCTCTACCAAACCCTGGAATATCCATATCTCTACTACATAAACAGGTTAAAAAGTGGAAAAAAGACAACATGCAACCAGATTAATGGCTGCTAACGATGTCTTCGGGGGGTCAAGGTTCGGGGCGGAAGCGCTATCAGTTACTGTCCAGTAGCGAGCCCGCGTCTCCTTGTCTGTGTGTTGGCTTTATTTAGGAAACAGTTCAGATGCAAGGGTCTGAGAGCTCCACAAGTAAAGCCCATGAAGCGCTTTATAGTCTAAAATAAAGTATGCTCCAAGGCTGCATACCCCAGACCATGTGTCCCTGGGTCATATAGTAACCCTGTAGTGTGTTAGGCATAAGCACGTAAACACACTGTATCAAAATGAACTACATAGCAGTGTGTGATGATGATTGTGTATGTGCATAGTTTTACATTGTTATGGGGGGGAATCGTGTCTCCTGATGAAACAAAAAACATTACGTCACGTGTGTTAAAATCCCATAAATCCCGATGTGTGTGTGTGTGTGTACGTGCTCGTCCACGTGAGTGTCTTTGTGCCTTGTGTCTATGCCAAACTATGAAAACACTGTCCCAAGTGAATGGGTGGACACTGCAATAAAGAGGAATTAAATAAGTCTCTCTTACACGCACACACACGCGCGTTAGAAGCCCCTTGTTTGTGTTCTATCTGATTCTCATGTGAGCACAAATACAGTAACACACATCCATACCTATTGTGAGGGTTTTGGTGTCGGCTGAGAGGTAACAGCCCCCTGCCCAGGGCAGAGACACTGTTATAAATACCTGACAGGAACATACACCATTGGCTAGCCACCTGTTCCCGTCCCTTCCTATCTGGAATGTGCGTGTGTGTGTGTGTGTGTGCGCGCGCGCGCGTTAGGGTGTGTGTTACTGAAAACCAGCACTCACGGCTCCTCACTCTAGCATGTCAACAGCTAGCTGTCACTGAAAAAAACACGCACTCCAAGACATTTAGTTTCCCGAGGGGGTGAGGCACCCTAGCCTGTATTGATTTACTCAGTGTGTATATTTTACATGACAGCGTGTTACAAAAAGTGAGCTATTTGGCACTGCGTACTGATATTATAGGTTTATTTATAGCATCCGAGCATAAAGACATGGAGCTAAAGCTGCACAGTAACTTTCAGTAGAAAGCCTTTTTATTCTTTCTCTGTTTTGGTGTTCTCAAGCAAACGTTCATGCAACATGAGCCATGTAGGAATCCGTTATGCGTGAGTCAGAGGCGGACCCGTTCACCATCTCCATAGGCTATTAGAAGTGGAAGCGTGCGGTGTGGGCCCAGCAGTGGTCCGAGATGCCTGGGGAGTGACATAGATTTTGGCTGCGAGAATGCAAATGGGGTGGAGACCTTGAATACCCCCATTTCTTTAAAAGCCATGGGAGTCTTTCGGGGATGAATGCTCACTCAATCCATATCGCGTTTACAGCTTACTTTTTGTTTATTTCTCCTCCGCCAGGAGTAGTCGGGTGTTTGCAGAAAGCTAATTTTCTTTTTTTTCCCTTTTTTTTTATTTGAGCTGCAGTTTCGGCATTGTACCACTAGGCGCTGCCCATGGCTTGTTAAGGATTAATCTTCCGCTGTAAAACTCCTTGTTTACAGTCTAACTTTATAGGTAACGGGTAATATGTTGTCATTGAACAGTGTCATTTATTTAATCGGCATTTGGCATTTATTTAAACGAACTAAGTGTCTATCTTCAGCACAATCTATGACATTTGGGTTTTTCATAGTTACAAGATTGAATGTTCGATAAGGTAGCCTAGTAGACTAGCCTTACCGCATATTGACTCAAATGCGTCGCATGTATGTCAGTTTCAGTTGAACTGGATGGGAATGAAATTGCACAAGTTGTTACGGACCCTGTGATATTTGCCAGTGTAGACCTATGCAGAGGAATGACACTAATCATCCCTTCCACATGTCCTCGCTTAAACAGAGCGAATAACTCGACATTCTATATCTTTCACCGCCTACTCAGATATAGGCCCAGTAGGTTTCCACATAGGGGTTTCCATTTAGCAAACCAAGGTAGTGAAAACTCCTTGAGCAAACAATTAACAAGAATCAAACAGAACGGGATAGAATGTTGGATCAGTCCAATCCCTTGCTTGCTTTGGTAACGCCGATGTGCTATCTGTTTGTCCTGTCAGTCAGGTTATAGCATTTGTAACTGGCCAACTTTAAGATTACCCCATTAAACAAAATCAGAAAATGATATTTGATCTATTAGAGAAAGATTTTATGGCAAGCTGGTAGCTGTAGGTTATGTAAAAAAATCTTCGGAGAATTTCGTTGAATGTCATGGTCAGAAATGTAATTATATCTAAATCTGAATATTTAATCTGTAGTGCTGTTTGCTTCCTTGGTTAGCCAGATTTGATGTAGTAGACCTGAACCGCAGAAGCACATAACACGTTGAAAATAATTATACATTTATGAAGGATTTCGAGTGTTTCCGCTCTACTTGAGTAACACGTCGCTTTCATAGTGGCTGTAGAAGTGTACTATAGTTAAAGAGTGAATGAGGTCCACTCGGAGTTTGAGATTGAGAAGCAAGGACCTTGCTGTGAAAATGTGTGTTTGTATGTGTGTGTCATGCAACACACTGGACCTTCCTGTTCTAAAATCGGAAAATGCCCAAAAACAAAATGATGTGAATTTTTCCCCCACTAGCAGAGAAATACATCAAACCATATTTATCGAGAAGAAAAACGTTAGTGTTTGAAAGATGTTAGTGCACCCCCACCCACACCCCATTTAGCTTTTGCCAACCTACACACACACACACACACACACACACACACACACACACACACACACACACACACACACACACACACACCCACACACACACACACACACACAGAGAGAGACGAATGTTCACCTCTCAGGCCACTAACCCCACCCTGCACAAGGAAAGATTAAGTGGTTCTGCACGCTAGGCTTTGCTCCAGTAGGGTGTTGCTACAACATTCTATAAACATTGTCCTTTTTTCTGTGGGACAGTTGAGTGTGTGTCTATAAAAAGTCTTTTTTGTGCCATTGACACTGGATTAACATTGACATTGGATGTGAATAATATACAATACAATATAATCTAATATTTATATTGTACTGTTGTAGACTGTGAAGCTTTTCTATGTGCTCAGTCTTTTAAATAATTTAAATTAATAGCATTATTAAATAACATAGGTTGAAAAATGCTGGTACTGCTCCAGGAAACTTCATTGTTTGTCTTTAAGTAATATGTCATTGTTTATGTCATTGTAATTATGTCATTTATGTAATTGTCTTCATGTAATAAACCTGTATACCTGGTCAGAGCCCATAAATCATGTACATTTGAGCCTAAGGTGCTAGGAGAGGAAAGAGAGAGACGTTGCTTCGTTGTAGATAGATGATGTAGATGGTGCCATGATGGCTCGTTGTACTGCCACCTTGCAGAGGTAGATGGAAACCTGCAGTGGGTCTAGCACAACCAACAAGGTAAAAGCACAGATCCAAGCTACTTCAGCCAGGCTTAAATAAAGACTAGAACGAGACCAAACATAAACAAATGGTAAATATTGGCGAGTTTGCATTCCCTAGTGTTTGGTTGGAACGCTGGTTGTGGTTTATTACGATGTTGTTGTTTTTTTCCAAGTTTCTCTTTCTTCTGGGCACCAACTCTAAGACAACTTGCCCCCTGATCTATCTGCATGTTGTGTGGTATTATTATTATTACTATTGTATGATAAATAATGGTGTGGACATTATAGAGCTACTGTATATTCACTGATACATGGGGATTTTGAAAGAAACTGTAATCAACACAATTACCAGCCCTGTATGCAATACTATAGCAATACTTAGTTCTATGCATTGGTCATTATCCTATAGAACACGTCTCGTATTTCAAGACAAAGTGGTGGTAAACCACAGTGGTGCTCTATCCTGGTCAGCAAAGTGCATGGACCAAAAAGAGCCACATGCAGAACAATGCATGTTCATTAGTAAGAAGTATGCACTGTAACTGCAACATGGTTAGATGGTCTGTGGATGTGCTTCTGGAGATCGCGAATGACAATAATGTCGGTGACGGTACTAAGACCAAAGACACTGGAGCCCAAAATCACACGATCACACTCACAATAAGTCAGAATGCTCCTTACAGAGACGATAAAAGCTTAAAAGCATTTCATCATGAAGAAAAGGCTCTTTTGTCTTGTTGCAGCTCACTAAAGCAGGCGGCCATGCTTTTACGGAGAAGAGCTTCAGGAAGAGTCAGGCATGTGACTTATGTAGACTGAACATCGACAACCCTGGCGCTTTCTGCAAAGGTGAGTCTACGTATCAAGACACATGGGCAGATTGTCTGCTTGTCTCCATACCTTTCTATCCTAACCCCCCCCCCCCCCCAATACTTTTCACAGTTTGCAAGGTCACAGTTCACCAGAAATGTGAGAGCAAGGTAAGCCTTCCATTTCCTCCTTAGATTTCTTTCCTCCTTCTACTGTGTAAGTGTTGTGGTAGGGTTGTGGTCCAATATTAATGATCCTGATATGATACGAGCTCGAAAATGTAGCATAAGCCATATGCAGGAAAGCATGTGCACTGACCTAGATGTGTGTTTAAAGGCCAACCCCCCGCCCTTAATGGCAACCTGCCAGGTCTTTATGAGTCTTTATGAATAATTCTATCATCTGATTTTTTTGACAGCCCATTAGTCCTCAGCTGAGAAGGAGGCCTTTTTCATAAGAATAATAAAAAAACAACTACAGCTTTGCCATTTTCCAATGGAAATGAAAAATTAACCAACCAATGCACTGTGTATATGACTAAATTGATTAGTATTTAGGTGAGATTTAGGGAACATCCATTAATATAAAGAGCAGTGTGAATTTTATTAATAGTCTTTTCTTTTCTTTTCCCACGCTGCCATCAGCATTGTTTACAAGAATGCCACCTTCGGCCACCAGGTGACAGTAGTGAGTCAAGAGGTGTTTTCCAGAGCAGCAGTCCATTGGTGTGTGTTTACGGTCACTGCAGTCAGAGGTCAGCCCACTAGAAAGCACAGGAAGGACCACATAGAGAAAGCAGAGAGAGGGCCATTCTTCTGTCTGTCTCCTTGGAGTTGTAATTGCTCATTAGGAAGTTAGCTGGCTGTGAGGTGACCGGAAAGAAAATATACAACATAGCTTTCAGTCATTTTTACTACTAGTCACATTTACTACTACATTTAGGAAATCTACTAAATTGAACAAGTCTTTCAATAGGAAATTATTATTTTATTTATTCAGAAATTTAAGCAGCATTTTTAAAGCATTAAAAAAAACGACTCCCATTTGTTTTTAATATATGATCAGTTTTGTGTTTTGTGTTTGTGCAAAACTGTTTTCCGACTAGGAGTTAGCATGAGTGATGTAAGAGTGTAAATGACTTGGCCTAGAGGCTACAGTTCATCCTCTCTGTCCTCGTGGCCTGATTCCCTGCTCTCACATGAACTCGCAGTACGCAGCAGCAGCTGAGCACCATGACCCTGTCGCGACCGCACGGCTGTGCCTCGCCGTCTCACCGACTCACGCAAGCACCCGAAGCCCCCATGTCGCGCTGCCTGACTTGTCACACGGCCGCGCGCGGGGACCCGTCTCCTTGACTCACATCCAGTAGGACCAGACAGCCACACTGGCATGCTAATGGCCAGCTGTCGCGCCATAGCCGCCCGTATTAAATGAGGATTATTATTATTTCCGTCGTACCCTTCCTGGGTCACCGTGGCGATGACCAAAAACAACTCTCGATGGCTGGGGAGGACGCGACACTTACTGCAGATAGGAGAACAGGGTTAATATAGGAGGTGACGGGAGTGCCGTGGATGGCAGCCAGGTAGAGACCGGCAGGAGAGACACGGATAAGTCAGGGCCAGCTGGAAGACTGGGAGTGTGTGTGTGTGTGTGTACACGTGTATGTGCTTTCTGTGTGTCTATGAGCCTGTGTGTGTGCACGTTATGTTAGGTATGCACGAACGTTTGTGCTGGTGTGTGTGTGTGTGTGTGTGTACAAGTACATGCCCGTACAGAATATGCAATCACTTCCATCTGGGACTACAGTATTCATAAATACATAGGGGAGCCATCAATTGCTTTATGACGCTCTAAATCAGTTTGACTCCCCGCCTTCCTCTGTGTCAACACACTGCAGCCCGGCTTTGCTGCTTCTTGATCTCATGTCCCCTGGTTGCTGTCCGCTTTTGTACCTTTTAAACCTCTGTGTGTGAGATCTTTCTCTCCCCTGTTGTTTTACCATCACCCTGTCTAGGGTGGGTAGGGTGTGTTATTTGACCGCTTGTCTCTTTCGGAATTGGTTTTTCATCTTTGTCTCACCATCATATCTGTAATGACCAGTCTAGAAGACTGACCTCAACTTTCAACTAACAAGTTCAACTAATCGCTCTTTCTCTCTCTCTCTCTCTCTCTCTCTGCCTCTCTCTGTCTCTGTCTCTCTCTGTCTCTCTCTCTCTCTCTCTCTCTCTCTCTCTGTCTCTTTCTGCCTCGTCTATCTATCTCTAACACCATCTAATAATCCTGCTGGCATCTCTTTTCATCTGTCATCTTTCCCTCTGTCTCTCTTTCACTTGTTCATTCTCACTTTCC
>JAOEHI010043672.1:0-21373 GCA_025447815.1 Percopsis transmontana
AGATAGATAGATAGATAGATAGATAGATAGATAGATAGATAGATAGATAGATAGATAGATAGATAGATAGATAGATCTATCTATCTATCTACGATAGATAGATACTCCAAATATTTGCCCTTTACCCTAGCCCCTCCTACACCAACGATCTGGGTCTAATGTTTAGGGTTCTGGAGGCATCATAATGTGATCAAGAAGCATTCCTTTATTTTAATCATTAATGTTGGCTAATCTTGTATTGATGAGGAACCTCTTACTGTCTTTGATTCTGACTTGGTTTGGATTACACACGCGCACACAGCCCTGCCGTGGTGTTGGGCTCAGCGATTGGCTCTTTGGTCCTGCTGCTAGCCTTGGCTGTCTACAGACATCGGCATCCTGTCAATCTGTACCTTCTGCTCACATTTGTAAGTGTTTAGTTTGAGTAGTTTAATTTCAAATTCTTGTTTGTTATTGCACTTAGAGACTGTTGTTTTAGGACTAACCAATTGTTTATCGTCTCGTAGACATTGTTGGAGGCGATTTCTGTGGCGACAGCTTGTGAGTCATGTTCTGTATTTAGTCATTGTACAGTCTTTATAGACAATCTTTGAAGGCCCTTCTAAGCCTACATTTCCTTCCTACAGTGACCTTTTATGAGTATAACATCGTTCTTCAAGCGTTCATCCTCACCTGCGCTGTTTTCGTTGGATTGACTGCTTACACTTTCCAGTCCAAGCGCGACTTCAGCAAACTGGGAGCAGGGTTAGTGTTACTCAATACCCTCAAATGATGAGTGAGGTGTATTGATCACAAACTCTTTTTTGTGGGATTATATTTTGTTGTTTTGTTTTATTTACGCTAGAACTAGAAAGACCATGTACACGTACCAGTATTTACAGTACAGGTCGGGAAAATCATGGAAGGGTAAAAGCACTGGATTTACGTTTACAGTAGGCCTATTGAAATTAAATCACTGGTCACCAATTGGTAAGTGCTTTGGCCTTTGAGAAAAGAGCAACTTAAAATGTGTCTTGATGTAATGACTGCAGCCTGGTGTGCTGTAAATGCAGATACATTTTCATAGTGTCCTAGAATGAGACTTTACATCCTATAAATATGATGCAAGATGGGAATTATTTTTTGTTTCTTGTTAATACACTGTTTTTTGGTGTTACAGATTGTTCGCCTGCTTATGGATCCTGATAATTGCAAGTTTCATGAGAGTAAGTTTACCTCCTGCACCAAAAATAATATTTAATACAATCGGGTTATGTCAGCATTGAGCCATACTCCTATCCACACTACCCATGTCGCGTTGTATTGAGCCCTCAACCGGCAGTGGCTGCTCTGCCAAGAGAAGATTTAAAGGTGGTTTACCATAAGTAAATTAGAAAAGGAACTTTTTAATTGATCTTATTAGCAAGACTTCCTCTGAGTGACTTAACGGAATGAAGGTATCGATTATACATTATATAAAACTAGCTACTCAAGGGCTGCATTAGCTGACTCAAAAGAACAAATTACTAGAATCTGCTTGTAGTATTCACGTGCTGTAGAGGAATATACTCTTTTAATTTCACACACATTCTTACCAGTGGTTTGTTCTCTTCTCTCCAGCTCTTCTTCCAGAATGACACCAGTGAGTTGGTGTTTGCTGGAGTTGGTGCTCTGGTCTTCTGTGGTTTCATCATCTATGACACCCACCTGCTGATGCACCAGCTGTCCCCCGAGGAGCACATCCTGGCCTCCATCAACCTCTACCTGGACATAGTCAACCTGTTCCTACATATCTTGCGTGTCCTGGACTCCCTGAAAAAGAACTGAGACCCCCGATCTCAGTGCTGGAGGGAAGCAGTGAGAATGTATTTGAAACTGCCACCTAACAGCTGTTTGTTAGTTATTGCCAAACCACTGTAAGCTTATGTAATAGCGTTTTTTGGTTGAAGTATCATAAGAGACATGTGCAATAAATTACATAGGTTTGCGTGACTAATATATGAGTATTGGTGTACTGGTTTTTTTAGTTTGCGGTGTGAAATTCTTTTAAAGCTTGTTTGTTTATACAGTTTTTGCTTCATTACACCTTAGGCTCTGAATTATTGTTTATAAAATATTAATGTTAATTTAATTTATCTAGGTTGGCAATTATTTAGACGAATCTTTATCTTGATTTTTATTATTTTATTGGAATCTTGTATATATGTACCAAGGAATACATGGACAAACACCTTGTTTTGTTTATGGTGACATATTGAACCGTAACTTCTGTTATTAAATAATTCCTTGTTGCATCACACAAAAATGTCAGATATGATAGATAGTTATGATTTTTATTCTGTATATTTCATGTGACAACAATCGGGTCTGGAACCACAGAAGTGAGGGAATAAGGACACAAATGTCTTTAAGTGATTGCCTTACATGCTTGGGTAATTTTTATTGTAGTGCAAAAATAGTTTTAATTTGAAAAATACATTTTAAAAAGGGACAATAACCTGTAACTGTATATTTGATTTTCTGTTTGCATAAAGTTAAATAAATGTAAGTGTCATTATTCCATTGAGTAATGTATTGTCAATGGTTCTTTCCCTCGCTACCAGTCATCCAGAATATTTTGGTCACTACATTAATATCACATTTCTGTAATAACAAGACTCCTAGTTATTGTAAATGTTTTTTTTCCAGGAAAAAATATGGAAAAGTAATAAATGTTTGGAAGTGTCATAGCTCTTCTCTTTACAGCTTCTTTATCACGCTGTTAAGAATTGTTAGAGAAATTCCAATTCACAAGACACAACCAAGATTGCAGATCAGCAGCTTCCTTTAATAAAAATGCATTTTGGGTTCAACACAGCAATCATGGAAGAACAAAGAACTTTAATTTACACATTGGGTTATATAGGGGTGTGTGTGAATGTGTGCTTTGCCTAGACTTCAAAGTCTAGCTACCTCTGGTGTGTACAGAGATAGGAGACAGTAGGAGATATCTCTAGCTGCACTCCTCTCCTAGCACAGAGAACACATTTAATTAAAAATGCACAGTGTATCAGGCTTCTCAAAAAATAAGTGTCAACTGAAACTCTCAGCCTTGAAAAGGTATTAGCTGAAAAACAAGTTGTATAACATTTCTGAACAGGATATCATGACCATATATGATATCCGTGGATACACAAGCATTTGTTTAACACAAGCATATAATTTTTCTCTAACAACAATAGGCTACAATAAGGCAATATCAAACTACTTTTAGTTATTGATATGATACATTATTGTATACAAGTAAAAATTAAGTATCACTTATATTCTTTTCACGTTATTCAAGATGGTGTATTTTCTAATTTTTACATTTATCACCCATTTTCTTTTTACAGAAAATTGCAATGTAAGTAAGACTGGGTGTTTAAATGTCCATCCCACAAATTAGTGAATTCTCACCCATTAAAGCATTTAAAATGGTTTTGTTAAGGACTAATTACTTTTGATTATAGCAATCTCCAGGAGTGTTTATTTGACTCTTTGTTTTATTTGTTTTTATTTCTTGGACCAAGGTAAATGCATATCCTTAGTGTAAATCACCAATGTTAAGCGTTTGAACAGTAAATGTACCGATATGCTATTTAATGTGTAACAAAATTTGTTATATCTGGCTCATTTTGACCAGGCTTCATTTAAAGACTAAATGTATTCAATATTGTATTCTCTCCTACATTATAACAATGTTTGCATATAATATTAAATATACAATGGGGTCCAAAAGTCTGAGACCACATTGAAAATCTCTCATATTTTCACATAAATCTGGTAATAATCAGAATGTTTGAGGATTCAGACACATATAAAAAAACAACACACAAAAACTACCAAAGAAGACCAAGGAGTCCTGACTGTCTTAGACTTTCGTCCACAGTCACCTGATCTCGACCCCATTGAACATTTATAGGGCACTGAGACTGAGAAAGCCAAGCATTTTGTGACACCACAAGAAGCTCTTTGGAACATTTTCAAATCATGCTGGGATGTCATGCTCGAGTGCATTATGTCATTAAAGAAAAAGGGGGACATACCAAATAATAAGATATTCTGAAATTCCTGTACATTTTTCAAAGATTTAACATTTCACTCAAATTATTAAGCTTACATTATCATTTGTAATAAAAAAAGAATAGTATTATCGCTAATTGTATGAGCCTTCATCGCCTAATGAATGGCTGCAATGACAGTTTCTGCCAGTAGATGATGACAGAATAGCAGTTTATAAAGTCGTTTATAAAGTATCGATCAGTTCGAAGGTTCGAGCTTGCCATCCCTAGTTTTATGGGCCAAAATATACTGCTGTAGTGACAACAAAAACATAAAGAATACCTTTTGAGGGTGCCCATCTATTTTCCACGCTCTTAATCCATGGCTAACGTTACACAACAGCCCCTCGCGGGTGTTGGAGAGCCATCCGTGCCCAGTCTATATATATGTATGAAGAATTCTTGATACATATTCTATTCTTTATTCAATCATGTTACTAATGTACTGTTTATAATGGATAAAAAACGTAACCATGGATGTGGACGCTACAGCGGAATCAATATACTTTTTCCGGTGCTATCAGTCTGTGTGTGTCCCACTGAAACAATTCCGGCGGAAGTTTTGGTCTCGGCCTTGTCACATAAGAGATGTCGAGCGGTATAGCCAGTGAGTAGCATTTCTAACAATGAACATAAAATAGCCACATGAATTTACACCACACATACAAATTACATGAATATCTTACTGTGGTGTGAGGAAGTATCTTGCTTAATGCGTGATAAACATATCTAGTTGTGTGCCTCATGTATGTGTCCCCCACAGAAGCTAACGCTGCTAATACTAACATAAAATATCGTACTAGTTAAATAGGTCAGTGACGTCGTCTAGCTAACGTTATCATGTGCATTATTGGTTAACAATTCCCTCTACCTTGTATATGCAGGATTTGATGTGTCTTATGTTCTGTTATTCTATTTCAATCGGCATCACGGGGAGCCTATAACACATTCCAACACGATCGTCTGCTTGGGATCTAATTATGTTAGCTACTAACGTTACTGCAACAACTATTGCACTAATACCCATCTTTACTGTGATATATAGGTTATTTTTTCATTTTAAAGCTACACTCACTATTTTGTGTCAGAAATTACACTCGTGGTTGAAAACATCGTTACAAAATCTTGTTTGGGCTTGAAACACGCTAGGGTAAAACCTTTTTAAATGTTCTCGCAATCATATCTGACTCAACATTGGTCATAGTGCCTTAGCTAATTGTTCAAATGTAATATCGCAATTGCGTTTATTTCAACTTGTATCAGTGGATAATGAAACTATATTACTGGATTGCATTTCTCTATGTATTGTGTTCATACAACATTGTACTTCACCTTGTGTCTTAAAAATGATCTAGACCTAGTTTAAACGGACATATTAAACTTGAACTGATTTTGAATATTTCTTTCAGTGCAAAAATATAAGCCTACACCTAAAATAAAAGATTTGAGTTGGGCTATAAACATATTGGGGTGTTTGTCAGAAATTATTTGTATTTTATTTTGTTTACAGAACACAAGATACTGAATGTAGGGCCGACCGAGCCCTGGTCAGTAAGAGAGAAACTATGCCTGGCCTCCTCTGTGATGAGGAGTGGCGACCAGAACTGGTAAACAGACATCTGACTACATTATTTAATTTCAATAAATGATTGCACAGATTATAATTATAAAGTAATAAATAGACCAATAGCATTGAGTGTGCCTGGATTAAAGGGATGAATGGATTTGATAATACAGAATCGGGGGGGGGGGGATTTTTTTTATGAGCCCCTTACTTATGATAAAGAAACGGTTGTTTGTTGGCTTTGTCTTAAGGTGATAATTTTGTTTTCGTGTACAGTACTGTGTTCGGACTCTTAATGTATCTCTGTATTCTCCAGGGTGTCAGTAAGCAGGGCCATTAAGCCGTTCTCCGAGCCTGGTCGCCCACCTGATTGGTTCTCACAGAAGGTAAATCCCACAGTAGACTTCAGGGGAGTGCTGAACAATTATGAGGCAGCTACTACTAAAACTATATCAGAGCTTTTCTTTTTATTTTTTTAAATTGGGAACTGTGAGAATACCATCTTATTAAGTCAACACTGACTTCTGCCTCTGGATAATGATTTGATATCCCCCCTCGACCCACCTCCTTTTTCTGTCCTCAACAGCACTGTGCTTCTCAATACTCTGAGCTCTTGGAAGCCACAGAAGCGCCTAAGTCAGTATTGTGCACACTCATACATTCACAGTATTATCATCTACTTGAAGTAACGTGCTATAAGCAATGAATATGGTGCAGGACCGAAGCCTACATGTGTGTTTGGGCTTGTCTTTCAGGCGTAAACGTGGTGAGAAGGGCGAGGTGGTAGAAACCATCGAAGATGTGATTGTTCGCAGGCTGACCACAGAGAGGATAGAAGAGCTGAAAAAACTGCTGCGAGACACACAAGAGAAGTACAGGTATAAATACACACAGGCAAATAGAAGGGTCTGCGAAATGGACACGCAAGCTTTAAACTCTTCTATTCTTTTCTTGTCCTGTCAGGAAGTTAAAAAAGGAGGCCGATCTGATTCAGACGGGTCATATGGACTCCCAGCTGAAAGAGCTGTGGTCCGATATCATGTTGTAAGTCCCCTAAACACGGCCTCTCTGCTTGCTTGTCTGGCTTTCTGTTTGTTTATTGGATTATCTGTATGTCCGCAACTGGCCAGTATGCTGTCACTGTGTTGTTCATTTAAGAGTAGACTGTGATTTTTGTGATGTCCCCCTCACCCCCAGAAAGAAGAAACAGGATGAGGAAGAGGCGGAGCAGAAGAGAAAAGCTACTGAAATAGCCTACCAGGGTTGGTTCTGTCTGCTATACATTTAGGAAATGTTAAACACATGCATAGCGAGTCCAGCATGTCTATGTCTAATTAATCCCACCCCTTCCATCTCTGCCAGCTCGGCAGGCAGTGAAGAACACTCCCAAGCGGTTGCCCAGCATGACGGTCCGTTCGCCGCTGGAAACTAGCCCCCCTACTTTGGACTCCCAGACAGACCCCTCCATCCCAACGCCCCCCATGGACACAGGGGGCGCCCCTTCAGACGACACAAACACCCACAGCGTTGTAAGAACACAAATAAATTAAGTTATCAATACAATGATGCCACTCCTGATACATATGACTGAAGTCAGTACATATGCAATAGACCCGAAAGAGGGACATTTATGAATGTTAAAATGTTGAGATTGTTGTCCTCATAACCCAGCTACAAACGGGAAGGAGATGCTAGTTATTGCAGCAGTCCTTCTTGACCTGTGCGATTGTTTGTGTTCCCTGCCAGGCCCAGGGAGTTGGGGTGTTCCTGCCCGCGACAGAGACACCTGGCTCAGGGCCCAAAGAAGGAAGCCTGGGGGCCCTAGTGGAGGACTCCCCACAGAAGAGGCTTCTCACCCAAAAGGCTACACCGCCACCTTCCCCTCTACTGTCCGAACTGCTGAAGAAAGGCAGCCTTATCTCTGCCAGCCCCCGGCTGGTGAGGGGGCTTCTTAACCTTCATTGTATATAATGCAATTGATGAATGTATCTTTTAATAGCTGAGTTAGAACTAGAAATAGTGAAAACATGGACACTTGAAAAAATCACAAAAGGCTGTGCGCTTTAATTCTGAACTGTTTGATTTGTTGATGTCAGGTAGCGGAGAGTGACACCACAGCAACACTTACCAACGGAGTTCAGACAGCCACAACTGCTGCTGCAATACCCACAAGTCATGAGGTTACCACTGGTATGTCTTTCAACCAACACACGCAGTAGTTATTTGAGTCACAAATATAAATACAGCGCAGGTTTGTGCATATGCATATGCATATCACAATATTGCTATTGGATGGTACCTTTTTGATAGCAAAAGGTACACTCCTCAATTGCATTATAGCAGGAACGTGTGTTTCCTCCCTAGCTCACCATTTTTGCATGTGGCTGTAGGAGGAGTGGTAGAGGACATATGAGCCTATGCAAACTCTGAGGGGAGAGGTAGAGAGGTGTGCGAGTCACTCAGTTCTCAGGTGTGGGAGAAACCAAAAAGCCAAAACAGCAGTTCAACAGATAGCTAAGCTGACGTGTATGCATTAGGTGGTCTACTTTTAATAACATCATGTAGCATAATAATACTATAAAACCTAGGTAATAATACGTTTATCTCAAATTTAAAAAATCATCTTGTGACCCCTTGTTGCTGTTTTTAAGGAGGATGGATGAGGATGAGCTAGGTTCGATAGCTTGTCTATAAAAATGTTTACATAAAAAATAATATAATGGGCATGTACAACACCTGGTTACACCCCAGTTTTTCTGTTGATCATAAACTAGAACTTTATTAATTTAGGCTGGTGAGACACTCCAGTGCTATAACCTAGAGCAAAACTGAGATATTGTGTGGATTTAGTAGTTATTGCTGCTTGAGTGTTATTTCTTATGTCTGCGTGTGTATTTGTGCGTGTGTATGTGTGTGGGTTTCCAGAGGGGGAAGCAGAGGCTGTAGTGAAGGCGGAGCTGGCGGAGGAGGACCTGGTAGCTGTTTCCTACATGGGAGACGAGCTAGACCTGACAACCGTAGGAGACATCATTGCCATCATCGAGGAGAAGGTAAGACTTGGTCTGAACATAACATAACAACACAACATAAAAACGCCTTTCCTGTACCCATTTTTGGCGATTTAACATGACAATAGCTCAAGAAGTAAAATTTTTTACAGGATATTTGACACCCCAGTAGTACACCAGAGAAGCACTCAAAATAGAAATTGAGCAAACCAGAGGCATGCTTTCCTGTGCATGCAGTGTAGGGATGGTAAGATTCACCAATTCGCATCGGTACACCGACATAAAAGTTCAGTATGTGTGCACCGGATACAATTTGGGATGAACTCGTGATACATCGTTTCTAACATCTTTGCATCGGTAAAATCCAATTTTTAATATATATATAAATATAAATAAATTATTAGTAGCATTTATTATTTAGAAATGTGACCAATTATTTAATATTTAGATTGATTCCTCCTCTCTAAACTGTTTCTCAAGCGCACTCTCTCATCTCCACTGCTGTCAAAGTCTCGCGCGAATTGGAGGTGTGGTCGAGGGAGTCGCAGATTATCATGGAGGAGGAAGAGCTACACGTTCCATCGAATTGCTACAAATCAAATGTTTGGCGACACTTTTTCAAGAGAGACGGACAATTCAACAAGACACGTGCAAATTGCAAAATATGGCATGCCGCTATAAAGTACATAGGAAAATCAAAATGTGATTTTCTTTATATTTTTTATTACATTAAAAAATACTATAATAAATACTATAATTTATGATTTGTTGTGTGCTTAAGAAGAACCAAAGAAATAAAATCATCTGTACCATATTGAATTGTATAGCATCATATTATTTTGCATGGCATCTGTAACTTCTGGAGCCGTGTCGACGGACAGCATGCCCCCCTCCCGTTCTTCCTCGCTGGTGTATTAAGCCGAGCTACACTTGAGCGTTACGTTACTCATGTCTCTTCCTTGGTGATTGGACTGCGCTTGCACTCACCTCACACACACACCAGACAGCATTGTATCGCATTGAATTCCATTGTGTTCAATCGTGTCGAATCGCACTGCATCGCAGTATCGTATCGCAGTATCGTATCGCATTAGTAGTATGCTTCACATATATCTTTAATGTATCGGATCGTTGGAAATGCACCGTGTGTCGTATCGGCCTCAGTGATGGAAATGGACATCCCTAATGCGGCAGGTTATCATGACCTGCGTTAACATGGGGCTGAGTGGATTTAAAAGAAGGTACCTGCATATGACAATCCAAAATGTGGGTGGCCCACTCCCATCTGAAGGCCCTTGGTTGGATCCCCAACATGCCTAACCTCCTGTATCACTGTAATTGTACTCGCTGTAAGTCACTTGGG
This sequence comes from Percopsis transmontana, assembly GCA_025447815.1. Taxonomy (NCBI): domain Eukaryota; kingdom Metazoa; phylum Chordata; class Actinopteri; order Percopsiformes; family Percopsidae; genus Percopsis; species Percopsis transmontana. The sequence goes on from JAOEHI010043672.1 coordinate 9,997, forward strand.
ATTAAAGTGTCTGCAAAACGACTTTGTAGTTGATTGCACAGCAGTCTCTGGTTCCCAGTGCAGGGGTCCCTACCCACTGTACCACACCGCCCTACCGTTAGCTTGCGTTACATGTGTCCTTTAGCTTCCCCCACTCTCTCCCCGTCTGTCACCAGGTGGATGACAGTGTAGAGGCCCTGGACGCAGCAGCAGTAGAAGCAGCCCTCTCGCTGTGCGAAGAGGCCGTCTCCGAGGGCCACGCCCTGCCGGGCCCCTGGGTGACACAGGAACTGAAGGCTTTGGAGTCCCCTCCGCCCACCATTGCCGTTGAAGAGCCTGAACAATGCCTCCATCCGGAGGAGCCCCAAGAGGCGGCTCCGACCCCGTCACTGGAACCCCCGGCACCGGCAGAGACTAAGAGCGAGGAACACTCCAAGGGTGGCTGCGAGATGGCCGAGGTGGCGTGCTGCGACGTCCCTTCCACCGCGGCCTCTGACGATTGCCCGGCAGGAAGTGAGGTCACAGAGGAGGCAGCAGCCGGGAAGGAGGGCACTGAAGGAGCGGTGAAGATCGAAGGGGAGGACTGGAGCCAAACAGAGCCTAACCCACCCTGCCTAGGTGTGTGTGTATAGATAGATAGATATCTATATTTTTTTAAATGGGCAGTGGTCTCTTCATTTTATATATATATTCAACATGTAGTTGGGTATAAGCCCACCCCTTTCTCAATTTTTTACCCGCAGACTCTGAGGACAGCTCTGTTTCAGGGAAAGAGTCTAAGGTAACAAATGTACCTCACGACCCCACGACCCCTTCTGGGGACCCGTCCCTCATGTTGAGAACTAGCATTTACAGTTACATTTGCTAGCATTCACCTTCTACATGCTCTGCCTGTATGTACTGTGTGTGTGTGTGTGTGTGTGTGTGTGTGTGTGTGTTTGCAGGAGGTCAAGGAGGAGGATGCAGGGAGCGACGGGGACCTAGAAGAAGGCATGGAGCTGAAGGAGGAGTGCTGCGAGGGCCCCTACCTGTCGGAGGTGGAGCGGGCGGCCAGCGAGAGCGAGGATGGCTACGGCACCAACTCCCAACGCTACACCACCGCTGACTCCCTGGCCAGCAGCCCTGCCTCCTCCTCCCAGTTGTAAGAGCCCGCAGCTAGCATATTCCTAGCAGAATAATACTACTACTACTACTACTAATAATAATAATACTAATACTACTACTAAAATAATAAAATAAAATAATAATTAGCAAGAAACGCGTATTATTACACTTCACACTTATTTCACTGCAGCAACACTAATACTTAGAGTAAATTTACTATTATTATTATTGTAGTACGTACAGGGATACACTTATCGCTATACTTCAGCAACACTGACTAACAGCTAATACAGACGGTGGAGTTGTAATACAGTGCAGTACGAATACCCATCACTGGTCACTTTGAGTCTCCTTTTTATATTGTATGTAGAGCCAGTTACTAAGCTAGCATGTGCACTTTATGTAGTTTACTTTCTTCGTGTTATTCCATGTTGCACTTTGGTCCGTGACATTTCATTCAGTTGTTTGCAAGGACTTAAGAAATAAAGGACAATAATGTTGATCCGATCTAATCTAATCATAATGCTAGTAGGCGTTGTGACGTAGAGGCCATGGTATACATCTGTCGAAAAGGAAGTTTGACGGCCCTTTTAGGGCCGTCAAACCACCGCAGAAGCTGACTCATGCGAAAACACCTTACCACCCTCCCAGTGCACCCTAGATCCCACTAGGTCTAAGTGTGTTTTTTACGTGCTTCCCGTATGGAGTATCCTTTCGTTTCCACTGAATCAAATTCATGCTCCTCCATCATTCATTTACATTTACATTTACAGCATTTAGCAGACGCTTTTATCCAAAGCGACTTACTATCATTCCTGCTTTGTTAGGATTTTACAGACTGTTTCACCGGGTTCTTCCTCTCATTAAATGAACCTTGTAATTTTTTGTGCCACAGTAGTAAACCTATGGTGTCAGAGACTGTTCGCCTGAATTATACTGTGGGCTTTAGCGTTATAACACTGCTGATAACATCTGCTAGTTATTGAGATATAGAAAATAATGGGGTCCAAAAAACTATATTTGGGCTAAATGTAGAGGGAACTCTATCTAATAGAATATTTTGTTGCTAGCAAAATGTGACTAAATTACTGTATTATAGCACAATTCCCCTTGTGCTATAAACAAACCCCTTTACTACAACAATGCGTTGTGGGAGTAAGATACTATGTTGGCGTGTGATTGAGACATATTTAGAGATGACCTTTGAGTCAGATATTAGCTAAGCAGTCTGTGGCTGCTGATGCATAAGTCTCATGACTCTATCTCTCTCTCTCAGCTCTACGTGTGGGGAGGACCAGGAGGCCGTACAAGCTCAGAAGATCTGGAAGAAAGCCATCATGCTGGTGTGGAGAGCTGCAGCAAATCACAGGTGTGACATCTCTCTCTCGCACAGCCCCATCCAATGGCTCTCTCGCACACTACGTGTTTAAGAGGCTGTAGTGCTGTAGTTCATTATTAACGCTACCAATCCCAGATAAGAAATTGACAGTGGGCAAGATAGTCTAGTGGTCTAGGTGTTAGACTCCCAGCTGGAAGGTCGTGGGTTCGAGCCCCAGAGTTGGCCTACCTGTAAGCATCCTTGAGCAAGGTACCTAACCCCTATCTGCTCCATGTAATAGCAGCATGTAATTGTAAATCGCTTTGGATAAAAGGGTCTGCTAAATGACTTAATTGTAATTTTAATTGAGAGTGGAATAAAGACCTGAGATTTAAGACAAAGTATTTAAAGTCACATGATGGTTTTATCATTTATTCTGCTCCTCTCACTTAAAATGGTCAGTTGTGAAGTATGACATCGTAGTTTGAAATATAATAAAGATTTGCATAATTGTCAATTTTGTCAAATTGTCAATATATTAAGAATATTGATTAAGACTATGTATAACTTAAATTATATTTATTTATTTTACCCGACCTTTTACTAACTTGCAATTTGAGCATCCCACTATCGATAACTACCCACCACGTTGTGAGAATGAATTTATGTGTTGTTTGCGGTGTGCCTCAGGTACGCCAGTGTCTTCTTGCAGCCTGTCTCAGACGACATCGCACCCGGGTATCACAGCATTGTACACAGGTCAGTCTATACACACTATATACTTTTCTCAAAGCTTGTTCATATACATGGACAATACATGGACATGTCGTGTTATGGGACTAAATGTTTAAATAAATGGTATTTTGGTTAGCAAAATACAGTGGGAAATTACCAAGAACTGTTTGTTTCACCATTCATCAAAAACTTCAAACATCAAAACGTTCTTTTAAGAACAAAAAGTTATACGACGACCAATGGAGTTCTAACCTAACATGCAGTGGTGTTGTGCAGGGTATACGCAAGCCTACTTATTTTTCAGTCGGGATTACGTATACTCACTTATAATGTATCAGTATTTCCCCCTTCCTTCAGTTTTCGCTACTAAACTCTACTTGAATATTCATTACAGCTTATCACTCAACCCTTTACCATGCCTGCTGTGACGTAGTTGTCTTTGTTGTCTTCTGAGTGACATAACTAGGCCCCGAAAGCATAGAGACCTTGTGCTTTTCCATCCCAAAAAAAGCAGTGCTTTTGCCCCCCACCTTTTTGAGGAGCAGTGCCCGCCAACTTTAAGGAGGGTGAGAGTGCTTGAGCCAATACATAGCCTCTGCCGATTAACATATTCCTTGTAATTAAATCAACTAAATTGAAATTATTTCTGGAGTAATGAAAATGAAATTACAGCTGACAAATCAATAATCACTACAGAAAAAAAATAATTTATTTGGAAGACAATATCATACATTTCAATTTCTTTCAAAACCCCAGACCTCACGTCACTGCTGAAATGTCTTTCATTGGTTGGTCATCAGAACTATACTTTCCTACTTTTCCAAGAGTTCAGTATTGTATCTTTCAGTTCTTAAGGCCGTCCGGCTTATCTTAAATTAGCTTGCATCTGAAACCCTCGTGCCTCCACAGGCCCATGGACCTGTCGGCCATCAAGAAGAACATCGAGGCGGGCGTGATCCGCACCACGGCTGAGTTCCAGCGCGACATCATGCTGATGTTCCAGAACGCTGTCATGTACAACTCGTCCGACCACGACGTCTACCACATGGCGCTGGAGATGCAGCGCGACGTGCTGGAGAACGTGCAACAGTTCCTGGCCACGCAGCTCATCATGCAGACGTCTGACAGTGCCATCTCCACCAAGAGCCTCAGGGGCCGCGAGGGGGGCCGCAAGCCCGGCGAGCCCGCCGAGAAGGTGGGTGGAGGCGACAGGAGAACGACATGGGTTTGCGTGCGTCCGTTGGAGTATGTGTGCTGAGCACTAAGTAGAGCGCCGTTCTCAAGTTGGTGGAATAAAAGCGGTTGCTCAGTCATAATGTGTAGCGTAATCCTCCCCTTTTCAGACTTTTGCTGTCTTGTTGTGTGTCCTGACCCCTGGGAACATCCATACGTTACATCCTATTAGACCAAGGCAGAAAGTCTGCGAAGTACTGAATGTATAAACGTGCAAGAAACTCGGATGACATGCGGAGGAAGACGTACAGACCCTACACAAATGCACAAATCTGTCCATTGAAGCTTGCATACAGTGTTCTTGTACAGCCAGCTAGGAAGGGCCGTTATAAACCATTCCTGTTATGTGAAATCAGGCCAGCTGACAGTCTTAGATGGGCCCCCCACCCCCCCGTGCCCGATCTCTCTTTTTCCCTTGCTCTTCCACTCTTCCACTCCTCTGCTCTTCCTCTCCTCTGCTATTTTTTCCACAAATAGGCCTATTTTAATTAATTTATTTTTTATTAGTTCTGCCCCCCCCCCCGCTACCCTGGGCCCGGGACAACAGACCCGTTTGTCTCCCCCCTATCGGCGGGCCTGTGTAAAATGAATAGCAATGAGGACCACAACACACGCCACAAGCTCACACAAAATGTGTGTTTATCAAATATCAGTGGAGGGATTCAATGGCCTCTCTCTTAATGAAATCGTTGATTCTTTGCTCTTCACTAACATTACATTTGGTCGTTAGTAATTCTAATTGATGATTTGATCAAAAGTTCCATCCATTTTATGTGCTTGTGTATACACAATATAGACTTAAGTGACTACGTTCGTAGGAATTCCCTGGAACTAAACTAACAAAACACACACACCTGTACACCCATCAACACAAGCTCATAAAGGCATAGCAGCTATTATTCCATGAAAAGACTACTCTCTCGGCTATAAAGTAAAGCAGTTAATTATTCTAATAATACCTAATATTAACTATAATTCACTTTATTTGTCTATCACTGTCATTATGCCTTCTCTCACCCACCCAATTTCTGCGTGCAGCTGCACCTCAACCACAGTCTGTTTGTGTATGTACTGTGTATTTGCCGTCTCTTTTAACATCTCCCTCTGAATCAGATGTTGTTACACCTCAGTGTGCAAAGCGCACACAAGGGGTAATGTGAATGATACAGTGTGTCTGTCCACCTGCCTGTCTGTCTGCATGACAATGTCCTGTCCGATTTGGATCAGGTTTTGCAAATATTTCGACAGTTGGTTAGAGATTAATTGTTTTTGAGAAGTTTCTCCTTCAACCTGGTTTGACCTACACTTTTCGGTACTTACAGTAGGTCACTCCCTATGATTTTCCGCCATTTTTAATGTTTGGCTAAACACTTATGTATATAATCCCTGTTCCCGGAGAGAGAAACACTGTATATAATCCAGTTTAGTATAATGATATAGCTGGGTGTGACTCAATACATATGAACGGGGATGTGACCTGACACATCCCCACATGTAAGTCATAAATATTATGATTACAAAACTCACAGTACACATGTTCAGAATGCTGTAAAGACTCACCATATGCATAAACATTAATTCTGACCACAAGGACCTTTTCAACCAAGAGTGGGTCGGGGGGGGGAGGCGGGTCGCATCTCTTCTAGTCTGTCTCTGTTTCACCGGCCTTTGTGTCTTCCTGTCTCTTACTGTGTGGGTGTGTTGTACATGTGTGTACCGTATGTATGTGCGTGCCTAACAGCGGTGTGCATCAAAAGGTGTGTGCGTATGCGTGCGAGTGTCGTATGACAGCTGCGTATACGCGCACACGTGCTCCTGAACGTGTGTGTGTGTTCTCTACTTTCTCACTCTGTTTGTCCTCCTACAGGACAGTGTCCCAATGGCCTCTCCTGCTTTCCTTCTCTCTCTTTTTGTAAGTATTCGGGTCCACCAAAATGCCACAACCCAAGCCACATTACACGCGCACACACACACACACACACACACACAGTGCACTCACTGAATGCAGAGCCAGCCATTTCTCTCAAAACAAACACACAGCCCGCACCACCCTCTGTGTACACTGTTGCGTGTACACACTCCGATGCTATAATTTATTCAGCACACACACAATAAAGGCAGACCGCAACGCTAACCCTTCATCACCCGGGCTTCAGTCGACCTTCGGTTAATGACCCCATGCTGGTTTCCCCATGTCTTTTTGGTTATTGTACCATTTATTGATTTTATGTTTGTTTCCGTGCGATTGTTCCTCCGCATGTTTGTGCAGTTTCTTTTCTTTGGATTTTTTCATCCAATCATCATCGCCGTTGTTGTTATTTATTGCGTTCTTCATTTCGTGGGAGGAAGCCTTCCAAGGTGGACTGCTGCGCTTTGCGTGGGGGAAGGGTCCCACTTCACGCTGTCCATCCACCCCTTTAATCTCCTCTCCCCCTGCAAGTTGACCTCTCAGCTCTCTCTTCCCCTCTCTGTCACTACAGGATGGTGGCACCAGAGGGCGCCGCAGCGCCATGGAGGCTGATCTCAAGATGAAGAAGTAGACAAACGATGAAAAAGAGAGATTAAACTGCGGAGGGGAGATGCTTACTGGTCACTTAAGTGGCCCCACAAGCTCCACCAAGCCCCTGCCACTCGTTTATCTGATTGGTCAGATGCTACACCGGCGCCCCCTATCCCCAAACATTTGGATTCCTTAAAAGTTGAGATGGCTAGGGGCATTTTCACCAGCAACATTTAGTTTGAGGTGAGCGCTGGAGATAGTCCTACTTATCGAGGTGTATTTTACACAGGTTCCACAAGGCATTGCTATCAGATCGTCTATTGCCTATCGGGCCAGTGCCAGTATCAGACCAATTCTCTAAAGTAATTAGAGATTTATTTTTTGTCTCTTTCTACACAAGATCAAAGTCGATATCCTGATAATTTTGTCCACCCATACCCCTTCCCCTAAAGAATTGGCCCAAGTGTGTGTCTTGTTCAGTAGTGGATCAGATAATCGTGTTCAGGTGGCAGATATGTAGGCGTGTAGTATGTTGACATGGGTATGGAACTTGGGAAAGTAACATGTCTCTCTTGAACATGTAGGATGTAGCCTATAGATATAGAAGTCGGCTACTGAAGACTAATTGTGTTCATGTGTATTTGATCGAAGTACAAAATTAGTTTTGTACCTGTGTAATGGGCCATGTGTAAAGTGGTGTTACAGTACATAACTGTACATGTATCATGTTTTTTGTTGTACATTTGTTTAATAAAATCATTTGAGCTTAAGTCTTTTAGAATTAAAACTCATTTAAAATGTCTATGAGCATGTTATGCTTTAGCACCTAAGGTGAAAGGAAAGGTTTTTAAAACCTCGAAAGTGGAGAACATTTTATATGGCTAATTATTTGAACCTTTGGACTGGGGAAAAAAGCAGATTTCTATCAAACATTTCTTTATTGACTGTTTTTAGATCTACATTTGCAAACATAACAGAAATAGTGGGAGAAAAGGATTCCACATGATAACAAATGCTACACTACAGATCGCAGTGAGACCAGCTCACTGGATTTAAATATATTACTATAGTTTAGGCAGACATTGATGTGCGAAAATGCGTTTATCACATTGGTAGAGGCAAAATACATTCAAAATATACTGCAACAAAGCAAACCCCATTCAATAAATGTTGTCATCTCTTTAAACTTAATTAAATAAAAGATCTCAGAAGTAGCCTATACAGTTCACTTCGTTCCAGAACAATTTTCATAATTCCTGAAAACCTACTGTAAACAAAAAACCTAGAATACTAGGCTATAGAAGGTAGTAAGAACGTAATAGTGTAAACATTTAAACAACACCACTGCTAGAAAAAATCATGAATGACGGGGCTAGCGGAGGAATACAGCTTCTTCTTGACCAACCGGTACTCGGGTCTCAGTTTTAAGACCTCGTCCGTAACAAAAATGCGCTTGAACTGCGACCAGACGTCGTTCTCCGCCTTGAACACCACGGACAATTCGAAAGTTGGAGTGACGCTGGGGTCGGGCAGGATGGTCCCCAGATTTGTCAGCGCGTCCTCGCTTTGCAGATACACCTTGATTGACGCACCACGGAGCCCGCACGGCTCGTCGACCGAGGAGTGCACCACGTCCCGGGCAACTCTGGCAGACATCTGGCGGGGCAGAAGCAGAACCTGACAGCGCAGGGTGTAGCCCTTAGCCTCCGAGAGACAGCGTTCAATCTGCCGGGTCAGGTCCCGCTGGAGAAACCTCTCCTCGGATCCCAAACTAGCGTCTATGCCTGTAAAAAAAATACCGGGGGTGGTTGGTGGTTAGTGAAGTCTGTTTTTGTAATTCATTTTGAACTCACATAGACGCACATTGTTTTACTTCATAGCCTACTATGTCACCAGAATAACGAGTTATAGGCTTAACATGTAGTGCGTTACAGTAATTCATTTCTGTGCGTCAAATAGTCTACACCATCAGCACCATTGTTCTTCTATACAGGCGGTTATATTACAGAACTAACAATAAACTAGCTAGGCTACCGAAACGGGCTTTATCCGTAAAAATTCGTCTGCAGTTTCATAACAACTTACTTGGTGAGTTCTTCTCTGTCTCATCGTAGCTATCAACGCTTCCCCGGCGGGCGAAACTATTTTCGCTAGACGCGAGTTGGAGTATATACTTTCCTATCCCTTCTGTCTCTTCTGACAAGACTGGGATTCGTTGTCCAAAGACGAGAGCAGTGGTATAGACCATTCTGATTCTTTGTGTCGTTTCGCCGATGCCTCAATCTCTCCAACACGATTTATCTGTATTGTCTCCATGTAGAAAGTCAGGTGAGTGTACAGTACTCTGAGAGCAGTGCGTATTTATGCTGATTAGGTTGCATCAGCTGAGCTGCTCTTATGTGGGAGGGCTTTAGTAGGCTAGACCAGAAGCTGGTTTGAGCTCAGGCAACACTGCTGAATGGTTGAATCAGGTTTGGCTCACGCAACATGCCGAGGGACTTGCAATCCTTCTAGAAAGTGGTAGAATAGGTCTACGCGTTACACCTTCTGAAGACCTGAGTCAAGTTGAGTTGTTTTCAACTTGACTTTCCACATACCGGACTTTCCACACATTTATTTACCACATACCGGTGTAATGTGTTTTTTATTTTTACCTAATGGCATTTATTTATTTAACAAAGTACATTCAAGCTTTTGTGATCAGATAGATTGATAGATATGGGGACCAGGAGATTACACCAGTTGTTGGTCGTAGTAACTTAAACATAATTTTGGCTTTCCTTTGATCTCAAGGTTTGTCTATAGCCAAATTCATTTCTCCGTTCACACTGTGATTATATTCAATATAATAAAATGTGTAGATGTACGAGGTTAAAGACTGACATTTGCCAGAATGCTGATTTTTAAAATGTTTTTAATAATAATTCCACTGATATTTATGTGACTATTTAGAATAGAAATGACTAAACAACAAAAATACAATTCAGTATTCAATCATCTCTGCATTTAAAGTATGTATCAATGTAGAGGAAGATACTGTAACGTTGGGAGTCACACCCAGGGGCGGTGCACCTCCTCACCGTTGAACCTCATCGTGTCACCGGTGTAGACTACTAACCACCGGCCTGCAGCCGTCCATACCTTCAATGCACCGCAGCCACACACCGGACTTCCACTCATCAGTCACTCTCATTCATTGCATCTATTGTTTTGCGGGGGTATATATATGTCTGGGTTTGTTTGTCATAGTAGGCCTACAACGTAACGTTAGTGTGTTATTTGAATAAAGTGTTGTTTATTGTCATATTGCTTCTCCGTGAGCGTTTATTGTTTGTTCTGGACTCAGTGTTCGTTCTCGTCCACCTGCACCTGTACTCAGCCCACTTCATCCCATTACAGGTAGGCCTAAATCCATGACTAGACTGTCACTCTCTGTGGCAGGGGTCTGTTATAAAACAATACCAATATATGATTCCTCTAAATGTCATTAAGAGTACAGTTCATCCACATAGAACTAACCAATGGCTTACACATCAAAATCATCAAGTTAGTTTTTACTCTATTTCCACCTAATTTTTGTCTCTTACTTTCTAGCATTTTCTATAGAACACCATTTCCTAAAAACTGTGTGTAGTGTGTGTACGTCTAGTCGAGACACACACTGTGACGAGAAACCATGTGATTCACAGGTGAGTCACATGTTGTCGAGACACACACTCACCTGATGGAAAAGCAGTGGCGGAGGTACTCAATATTGGGTATATGCTGTGTTCACACCACATCTCTAATCACATCTAACATGTCAGGTTTCCAAGTTTCAAATGTTTATGTCAATGAGCCTCAGAGAGGTAGAGTAAACATTTGACCATATTATCTCATTCAAAATATTTAGTCACCATAACTTCCTTCTGGGATGTAACTGAAACAAATCATTCTTGTATTTTTAACTAATCTTAGTAAATTCATTAAATAGGAAATAAACAAATTTTGCTGTTGGACACAAAATTTAATGAAGGCCTGGCATTGAACCACTGCCAATACTTACTACTAATAAAGACTATCACTAGCATAACACTGTCTTGGCTTTATGCCATTCAAGATAGGGGAAGAATGGAAAGGGGGTTAATTGCGTTACTTGTTGAGTAACTACGCAACCAGCAAATCACCTTAAGGCTAAGCTGTGTCGTCAGAGCAACCAGCAACCAGTAAGCTGATGTGACAGCTCACTGGCTTACTGTCACGACGCGAGGGCGGAGAGTGCAAGTGCAGAGAAAAAAACAGAAGCTGGCGTAGTCCCAAAAGACGCACGTAGCGTGTGCTTAATCTTTCAAGCAGCGGGTACAGCGTAAACGGCGAAAAAACAGCGTGGTGCGAAAATAATCACAGACAACCCCTCATCACCCACTCCCCGGCTTTATAGGCTGGGGAGTGGGTGATGAGGAGATGCGAAACCGGTGCGTGTAATTAGGGTGCGCTGGGTGAATGGACGGCCGCAGGCCGGTGGTTAA
>JAOEHI010043683.1:0-21370 GCA_025447815.1 Percopsis transmontana
GTGATGTAATCGTATCGTGACCCTTGTATCGTGATATGTATCGTATCGTGAGGTCCTTGCCAATACCCAGCCCTACAGTATATGTTAAAAAACCACATGGCAGTTTGTAATGTAATGTTTACAGTATTATATAATAAGTAAACTTCTTTCCCAGGACTGTGGGTAGCCATTTTTGCCATTGCTTGGGCAAAGGTGCACAATGCATTCTGGGTAGCTATCTGGAAATTACAGCTTGGTTCAAGGTAAAAATAGGCCACACTACACTTCCCGTGCCCATGCATAAGGCAGGGACATGGCCAAGTGGGGATGATTTTCAAATAATTTTCATATTAAATTGGATGAAGCCTAAAGGCTGGTAATATTCCATATTATTTAGAAAAAAATAAATAATTAATTAAATGAATCATATTAATTAAACTGTATACTAAATAATAATAATAATAATAATAATAATAATAATATTGTTATTATTATTATTATTATTATTAGTAGTAGTAGTAGTAGTAGTAGTAGTAGTAGTAGTAGTAGTAGTGGGAGTAGAAGTAATACTGTAGTAGTAACAACAACACTAGAGACATCCAGAGACATCCAGACTGCCAGCTGTATTGATTAGCTGGAGCTGATCAATACAGCTGTCATAAACTCTTTGTCACAAATATCAACCCAACATGTGTTGTGACAGTAAAAAAGATCCACACACACACACACACACACACACACACACAAACACACATTGCTGTAGGCATATGATTGAACAAATACAGTCCACATGCACTGAAGCATCTTACACACACACACACCCATGCACACGCAGGTTGTGCTAGGTGAAGTGTGAAGGTGGACCGATCAGGTTTATCTGTCGTTTGGCCTTTAGACTCCGTTCATCGTAGCAGATACACACACACACACACACACGTGCACACTCACGCACACGCGCACACACACACATGGTCAGTTAAAGTAGGGCAGCATAACAGATGTTTTCACGCGTAGGATGCAGAGTTAGAACTTCTGCTCTACAGGGAGGGTATGTGTGTACAATGTACAATGTGCGTGTGTGTGTGTGTGCGTGCGTGTGTGTGTGCGCGCGCGCGCGCGCGCGTGTGTGTAGCTATAGAATGCTTCTCAGCGGACAGAAGCTGAACAGAGCAGAAGATGTCAAGGCGTGAGTGTGGTTACAAACCATGGCTGTGTTATCACACACACACACACACAGACACACACACTCACGCACACACACCTACACACACATAAAATGGATAAAGATAGGCATGAATAAACATACATAAAAACACATCAATACACGTGCACTCGCGCGCGCACACACACACAAAAGGCTAAAGATAGGCTTGAATAGACAAAACACAAACACACACACACATAGCATCTAGAATCCCCCCCGACTAAACACGGCTGGTTTCTAGCAGGTCTCAGGCGCTCTGTGCGAATGTGTGTGTGTGTGTGTGTGTGTGTGCGCGCGCCTGAGGCTGTAGCATAACGCCTTTATTGCAGCAATGCTGAATGCAATAAGAGCAATCTCTATGTGTCGTTCCTCACTGAGCAGCCCTGAGCCAATCTCCATTCACATCACACACACACAAAGACACACACACACACAGGCCACATACAACCCAATATAACACTGGTTGTGGGATAGACAGACAGCATAAATCCATCTGTTTTGGTAATTTCTTGTCGTTTATATATTTACAGCTGCTATAAACATTGGACCCACATGGGAAACAACAGTTACTGGGTTTTTACAAAACAGTTTAAAACCGTTATTGTGATTTTGCCTAGATTATGCTGGTAGTGTCCCTTCGTGTTTTAAATAATTACGTAAATGCCAGATCACTCAATAAGCGATCAGACAACATCTGCAGAGCATAGCTGATGGTTGAAAGCAGATGTAAGCAATATATTGTCTGTAGAGTCTCTCTTTTCTGCCCAAAATTGATCCTTTTGCTGTGTACATACGTATTTGGCGTGCAACAGAGTGCTTTGACCTGGAATAACAGAGAATTGCACAGCAAGGCTTCTAGAGATAATTTTTCATTACTTGTAACACTGTGCAATGTAAATTTAGCTCATCATGACCATGATGCATCTGCAGTGCTTTGAAATGAAAAATATACAGTCATCATGAATGCACAAGATTGACCCTCCCATGACCTTTCTAAAATATGTGTTTAAACAATACGGAGTCATGAAAGAAATCACAAGTGAACCTGTGGGGGGGGCTCATTCTCTCTCTGGTTTCAGATGGTTTCAGCCAATCAGCAATGTTTATTTGGATTCAATCTCCAACAGGAGTGCCACTCCCCCTATAACACAATAGAGGGACTTACCTTTAAGGACTTTAAACTAGGCTAAATTGCTTGTCTATAGATGGTTATTAAATACACAAAATGCCACACTCAATCAATCAGCGATCAGCAAGATTTCAAATCTGTGTTACGCTAACATTGGGAATGCAATGTTTTTATTCTTCCATGACCTAATTACGTGTGCATGATAAAAACGTCATGTTAATTTTTTTTCCCATGGCCTCTGTAGTGTTTAAGGTTCTGAATAAAACACTTCCTGTTCCGATGAAATCCTCCAAACAAAGAGCCCGTAAAGCCTCTCCTCACCTCCTCATCTTCTATCCTCAACCCTCTTATCTCCCCCTGCCTCTCCTGGCCTCCTTCCTGCAGATTAAAACTCATTCAGTGCCAAGTCGCCACGTCAGCCAATCAGTGATTAGCAGGATGAGTGTCAGGCTGAAGAAAGGCAGCGTGGGTAATGGGGACAGACAACAGAACACAGGTTTGAACCCTGCCACGGTTGTAGATTCATTCTTTTATATTTTTGCAGTCATTCTTCAATAAGTGTTCTTCAGAACAGCTGTCATGGACACACACACAAACACAATGCAACAACAATTGTGAAGAAAAAAAAACTGGACAAAACTGAACAGAGAGAAGCATCAGATAATAATGTTTGTTGATTGTAGATGTCGATAGGACAAAGAGAGATAATACTTTTAATAATGCCCTTTATCTTTTAAACAGTGTAATGAAAACATAACTGAAAACCATTTGCTAAGTTTTGTGTTTGTGTTGTATCCCGTGTTCTAATGGGTCCTATCATGGTGTGCTATAATGTTGTGTTCATGTGCTGCGTTGTAGTTATGATTTACAAATGTGTTTTGATGTATTTATGCTAAAACGCCCGTTTAAATCCAATCTAGTAGTTGTCCCTCATTAGTTCTGGCCATTGCACAATTCTACACGTGTATTTGTGCTGTGAACGCACATGCCTGCCAAGCGCGTGCACATGTGTCACCTCATGTGGTTCGCAAACTGAGTCCCGTAGCAAGCCGCCGTTACAGTGAGAAAGCAGCTTACAAAAAGTGTATGAAAGGTAAAACAATGAACATCCTAGCATAAAACAGAAGATGAAGGAGTGTTGAAGTTAATCCAAAACAAGTCGTCAAGGAGTTCGCCGTGGAGACACTTTGATCTCAAGTTTCTTTTTATCTAATTACATAAATAAACGTCATCATTATCAAAGGGCATGCAGTGCTGCAGGCAGGGCAGCCGTGCCAGTCTGTAGGCTTATAGATTTATTTAGCGGTATTATTGTTAGCCATTCTAGCTGTTGGAACTGTAGTAGATGTTGTTGGGCTGTTTTGGGGTTAGGCCACATTGGGCCAAGTCGGGCTCAGGCTTCATTTCTAGCCTTATTTAATTACATTTAAGTCATTCAGGGTACTGGATAGTCTAGTGGTCTAGGTGTTGGACTCCCAACCTGAAGGTCGTGGGTTCAAGCCCCAGAGTTGGCCTACCTGTAATCATCCTTGAACAAGATTCCTAACCCCTATCTGCTTCTTGTAATTGTAAGTTGCTTTGGTTAAAAGTTTCTACTAAATTATGTAATTGTCATATACATATGACTTACAGTGAGTGCAATTCCAAGGTGAGGACTTTTTGCTGGGAGTCAACCACCCCAAACACTAACCTATTCCCCCCCAACCGACAGGTAGGTGGGTCCCAAGTGCCTGGGTTTTGATTGAATAGGAAGTCGTGAGTAAAAAACAAACAACCTTAATAGTCATTAGGAATATTTAACTGCATTAAAAAACATACAATCTACAACATGTGTGAAACAAATAATATAATCATATAATTTTAAAAAATATAATATTAATAATAATTAAAATAAAAAATGTGTGTCTATTACCATAGCTACACACCTGTTTTGGTGTGTTGTATTGTGTGGTTCTGTGTGTCATACTGCCCACATGTACGTCAAAGGCTCTGCCGCTGATGGATTTGTTACCTTTTTTTTATACGCAACACACTGGCTTCCCCCCACACACTGATTTCTGCAATGCTAGGTTGGAATAGAATTGGTTTTGCTGCACTGTTTGATGTATCATATTAGAACAGTCGTTCTTCCTTGACACTGAGAATTTGACACAACGTGGGAAGTTAGGACAAAGTGTTATGCGTACTGTGTTAAATTATGCGTTACTGTGGTGCTGTAGCAAGTTGTGTTAAAATATACTGTGTTGTGACATGTGGAGCTGTAGCAGGTGTTACATGTTGTGTTACATGTTGTGTTACATGTTGTGTTACATTGTGTTGTGCATGTTTTCACGTTTTTGTTATGTCATGTTACACCGCAGCAAGTTCTGCTACACTGTGTTTGTGTTTACACTTTTGTGTTACATTAGTTTGCATTGTGTCAAGTTGTTACAGTCCGTGGTATTTGTGTTACATGATGTTGCGTTGAGTCATGTTATCGCATTTTGTAGCATGTTGTGCATTGTTGTGTGGTGTTGTGCTATATTATGTGGTATCATGGTTGCATTGTGTGGTGTTGTAGCATGTGTTAATGTACTGTGCTGTGTTGTATTGTGGCGTGGGAGCATGTTGTGTGAATGTGCAGTGTTGGTATTGGTGGGGTGTTGTGTAGTGATGTGGGGTATTGCAGCGTGTTGTGGTAATGTGCATTGTGTGGCATTGTATTGTGCTACAGTACACAGTATGTTGTAGTGGTGTATGGTTGAAGGTCGTGGTTGGTCGACCTGCTACAACAGGATCAGACCGGCTTCTGCTCTCACTTTCTCGACGCAGATTAGCTGCGTAGTCTCTCACCCGCTCTGTTCCATTTATTTCCTAGGATGTTTGTGTAAAATAGCGGTGTGTTATTAGACCTCTGAGAGAAAACTAAATGTATCAATCTGACCCGGTGCCAGGCGCCGCCTCCAAACAGCCGGGAATGATGGGAGTTGTGGCATGGAGTGCCTGACAGGTCAATTATTCCCGCGGCTGAATTACAGTGTATAATATCTGCCCCGGCAACCACAGTGCTGTGGAAACACCCGGGGGTAAAATATGGCGTCTCCCAGATATTGGATTTCTCCCTGTTCTGCAGCACGGATGCCAGCATTACCCCAGGAAACACAAAATCAAAGTTCACTCTCAGATCTAATGTCCAACACACAGAACGAGTGTTTCCCCTCGCTGAGGAACAGTCGCAGCCATGACATCCGTCAGAATTTGTTATGCTTTATTTAGGGTGTTGGACTTGAAGGCTTCAGGCACTAGCACCTGGACACACACACGCGCGTGCACAAACTTTTCTGAAATGTAACATTTCACATTGAAGATAGTACTGATATTTTGGCGCCCATTGTAACACACAAACGATGAGGACTTCTTTATGGAGCTAACATCAACCCAAAAAGGCACAACTTTTAAATCACGATTTGCATCTGTAAAAATCCTGTTTAACAGATGTAACTCTGGGTTTTACAGATGCAAATCTAATTTTACAAAATCAAAAATGTCATCTTAGCTATGGGCGAGGACATTGAATAAAGTAACCAATCACAGAATTTCTACTGACACTGAGCTGAGAACCCATGCACTCCGACACAAGTACGTGGTTGCGAACTTGCAATTTGCCGGTAGGACCATCGAGTAGCGGTTTCTGGTGTCTCTCCTGACATGGGTCTATCTCTATTTAATTTAATTTCTCCATTTTCCAGCAGCGAACGGAACGAGCATCAGCTACAGTACGAGAATCAACACTTTAATCTACACAGAACACTACGTTAAGTTGGACCACGACAAGATTACAAATACAATTCAATTAGCAGACGTTTTTACCAAAAGCGACTTACAATTACATGCGGCTATTACATGGAGCAGATAGGGGTTAGGCATCTTGCTCAAGGATGCTTACAGGTAGGACAACTCTGGGGCTTGAACCCAAGACCTTTTCGGCCAAATCCAAACAAACCCTGACATACTGTATATACTCCCACAACACAACAGGTGCAATGAATGAATGAGAGTGATTGATGAATTGAAGTCTGGTGTGTAGTTGAGGTGCGCTGAATGTATGGATGGCTGCTGGCCGGTGGTTAGCCGGTGGGTCGTTACAGTTTTTTGTCAGGTTGTCAGTTCTGTGATTGGTTACGTCATACAAAAAAGGATTTGCATCTGCAAAACAGGATTTGTAAGTTGCAAACTTGTAATTTTTACAAATGCAAATCGTGATTTACAAGATGTGCCTTTTTGGGTTGATATTAGCTCTATACATTTTTTATGAAAATTGGTAAAGTATATTGTTTTATCTGTGGTCTGACTTGTTATGTATATTTCTTAGTATACATAATGTAGTTCTTCACTTTCTCATTTGCAAAATAGACCACTGTTTGAAATGGCATAATAGTTTTGCCTTAGTACATTGAAAGTCAAAAAACTGTCAAATGACTAAAATGTTGTTGGTATGTAAAAATAAAAAATAATAATGTATGTTTGAATAAAAGTGCCTGCTTGCATAACTGAACCAAAATAGTTTTCACCTCCTCTCCAACATGGCCGCTGTGGGTTTGGGGGGCGACAGTTTGAGGGGTTCAGCTTGGATTCCCAGATAGGCCACCATGAGGCCAAGATGGAGGCGGCCATGTTGAGGTGTGCCCTCGCTGTGGGTTGCCATGGCGCTCAGACCCAGGTGAGGGGAAGGAGGACATGTGGGATGGGCTGGAGAACAGGTGGAAGGGATCAGCTTGACTTGACTTTGTCCTGAAAACACTATAAGAAATATTTAGGTAGTCGAAACAACTTAAAGATGTTAAACATCATCATGTTACATCACACACACATATTAAAGACAATCTGTGGAATTAATGTAAAGTAAAATAATAGAATTTATCATGTATGCATAATGTGATATATGTTTAATCTAGCATAGAGATACTAAAATCAATTAAGCAAAATATATTAACCAATATGTGGGATAATTAATTTTAATTCAAATGAATGCCAGTTGCCATGAATAAAGGGATAATTTCTTCATGCTATGTGAATAGTTTGTTTATTTCAGGACATAACAGATCTTCTGTCCTCTAGGGGAGCTATACTAGAGTGTCCAACCTCAACTAACATATTTGTGTTTAACATATTTTTTACAGTGTGTCCTGCTCTTGTCCTTAGCAGGTCTCTGGGTTCAGCAGCCCAGAGGAAACCAGCTGGTCAGGACCGACCCAGACTATAGACCTAAATATAACAGTTTTTACTTCACTGAAGGACTCTGAAAAGAGATAAGAAAAGATTCAATAATATCAATGGCATTTTAATGTCAGAAATGATATGAACATCTTCCCCCACTTAACTGAATATGATGTTGAAGGTTACAATAAAACGTAAATGAAGATTTTCATGTTCAAGTGTGATAAAACGTGCACAGATGTGGTGCTGTTGATGTAGTGATATAGATGAATGTGACATCTAAAGATTTCGACATAATACTTACTTAATTATAAAGATACATTTGAGTAATTATACTGTATGACCGTGTCCCATCCCAACTAGCTTACAACTGGCCATTACCGATCACAACAAATCATGCTTTATACTTGGTTCTCCAACACACAACCCGACTCTTCCCCATTAACGTCCCCATTAAGTGCGTAAGTGCTTATAGTATTTTCAGATAGATATTTATATGTAGTATACATGCATAATATAATTAGAATTAAGCCCAACTTAGCTCTGCCCCCAATAAATGCACTCTACTTTCATGGTGATAATTACACTTAGGGTTAGTTTGGAATAAAAACCTACATATTGAGTTCTGCAATCTCTGAGAACGATTAAATTTCTTGTAACAAACATGTTGTTGTGATAAATTATGGTTCTCTATGTGGTTCTAAAACTGCGGGACCCCAGCATTGCGGGGTTCACTTCACCAGGGGACGATGGCTTGGAAAGAACTAGTAAGAGACAAAAAACAACAAATGTTCCGGAACGCTCCCGACATCTCCTTCTCCCTCAGCCTGTAGTGTCTTCCCTGAGGACAGCAAACTGTTACCCTCTCCCTTTCGTTCTCTCTCTAACCCCTTCCGTCTTTTTCGCTTTTTTCTGTCTCATCTCTCTCTCTCTCTCCCTCTCCCTCTCTTGCCTTCCTTCTCTTCATGTTAATGAGGGTATTTATCAGAGGGGGAGGAAAGGGGGGGAGCACTAAGCGTCTCAGTGTGAACTTCTGCGACACGAAACCACAGAAGTATGAAAATATGTCATTTTATCATCGCAGGGTCTTCACCCCCGACAGAGTCAAACAAAGTAGCTTTTTCCGCCTTACGTCTCTCCTCGGGCCTCCTCAGGGGAACCCCAGGGGGTGGGGAGGGTAAAGGCGTAGCAGATCTCCACAAGACTCTCTGGAGGATGAAGGGCAGCATGTCTGCAGAGTCAGCAAAGTAACAGATGTCCCTCTAGAGGCGTCCTGTCCTCTAGAGCTGTCTTGTCCTGCAGATCTGTCCTGTCCTCTTAGATCTGTCTTGTACTTTAGAGCCGTCCTGTCCTTAAGGTCTGTCCTCTCCATTAGAGACATCCTGCCCTCTAGCAGTATTACGTCCTCTAGATGTGTCCTCCATGTTTGTCCTCCATGTTTGTCCTCCACACAGTACATGTCCTGTCCACAAAGAGATCCGGGATGAAGTTCCTTGTCTCATCTCGTCTCTCGTCTGCTGCTGGAGGAGATTTTTAATCATTTTCTAAATAATTTGATTCAACAGTGACATGGCTGTATAAAAGAGACCTTCTCTCTCTCTGTCTGTTCTGCTGTGGTCTGTAGTGTCGCTTGCAGAACATTAGCGCTCATTAAACAGCAGCTTCACTTCCAAAGAGCTCCAATAAGTCATCCTACAGCTGCAGGGCATGCGTGTGTGCATGTGTGTGTGTGTGTGTGTGCGTGCGTGTGTGTGTCAGGGTGAAGCGGGGGGCTAAGTGACATTTTATGGCATCGCTCTCACGCTCTCCGTCGTCTGACTACTGCTAGGAGGGAGATAAGTGAGGAGCTGTGAGGGAGTGTTTTAGTGTTGTCTGTTTTTTAGTGTTCCTCTGATTAGATCGTCTTACTGTTCTCAATGTTGACATTCTGCAAAGGGGGAAAACTCTTGTTTCATATGTGAAAATGTGTCTTTGGCTGCTGAGGAAATATTATTTTGCCTATTCTGCCGATATATGAAAGCCTCACCATTTGAAGTAATTATAGTGTCAGTGTCACACCTGGTGTCTAGGTGTGACACAGGTAGTGAGGCGTTGTACATCAAACTCCAGTGGCTGGTCCACCACAGAGGATAGATAAAACTATATATACCGTAGTTCTGCCTTCAGTATAGAGTAAAAGGCTCCATTGGCCCACATGCTGTCCATACGCTGACCTCACACATGACAGTTTGGTTTTGAAGTGAGCACTTACCACTTATTGACTGTAGGGGGCACTAAAATCTGATAAATGGTCCTGGATTTGACCGCCCACATGGCACCCTTGAGCCAGATGCCTAACCCCTATGTTCTACCGTACTTGTACACACTGTCGCAAGTCGCTTTGGATATAAGCTTATGCTAAATGACAATGAGGTCATTTAGCAGATGCTTTTATCCAAAGCGACTTACAATTACATGGTGCTATTAAATGGAGCAGATAGGGGTTAGGCATCTTGCTCAAGGGTGCTTACAGGTAGGCCAACTCTTGGGCTCGAAACCCACGACCTTCTGCCTGGGAGTCCAACACCACTAGGCTATCCTGCCCCCCAGTGGTCTGGGTGTCGGACTCCCATTTTCAGTTGTCTACACTACACCAGATGCCTATTGGCTGCGGACCCTAAAGTGTTTAGGTGCGTTTCCCCAATGTATTTTTCTGAAAGCCACACGTGGTGCACAGAGGAGGTAGCCCAGGCACCAAACCATAGATTTCTCAGCTGGTGTAAACGAGCTTGTTTATTAACATGGACACGGAATGGGAGGGGACACCACTGCTTCCCTTCCGTGGCCTTTGTGTGATCCCTGCTTCATTGTGGAGCAGTACTGTAACTCTCTCTATCATACTCACACGCAGAGGTCTTTTTATTTAAGCTAACTTCCCAGTGGAGCAGTGATCAGTAGCTGTCTGGTTTGTTCTGACTGGCCAGAGAACAAAGTGATTCTTCCCTGTTGTTGCCAAGAACCTCAGTTTGATCCCCGTAGCTCTGGTCTTCTTAACCTCCGCCTCCTTTTGAAAGCTGAAGAATGACCATCTGACCATTAAGCTGTGAAGGTCGACCATCAAAAGTTCACCTTCAACCCTGACCACCTCAGCCAATCAGGCAGCCCGGTGGATGCTGGGAGTCTCTGGACTGAACTGTGGACACACATCTCTCCTTGGTTGGTGTGTGGCTTGGCATGTGTCTGTACATGAATGAACACGTGTGTGTATGTGGCCCAGCGTGGTCGGCTAGCCCTAGGCAGGAGGACAGTGTAAACGCCATCAGAGGACGTTGGGGACACAGACAGGAGCTCTGTGAAGGACAGATGAATTGGCTTTTAATGACGACTCCTGAGACCAGCTAAAGCTCTCTGTCTTCAGGCACAGACTGATGTATTTTTCATGGGGTCCGTTTGGAGGGCCTGCCTCGGGCCCCGTGAGGCTGGACAGCAGCAGGTGGAGAAAAAACTCTGGGATATGTAGGAAAAGTAGATTTAAGCTAAAGTGACACGGAATGAGCTGGACTCTGCTTACCGGGAGCTCCATATATCTCTATGGGGAATGTCCACCATCTATTTCGCAACTGTGTTACATATCTGAATTCGTTAAATGAAAGCTAATGCTAATTATTTTTTTTTTTTTTTAATTTTTTTCTACTGTCACTTTATATTTTTAATGTAGTTTTCTATTTGTATATACATTTTTATTTCTACAGTTACTTTCTACTTATATAGTTTATGTATAGATGTTTAGCATGGGTTAACTTCTTAAAACAGTTCCATATGTATTCTCTATGCAAATGTTTATTTACCCTGCACATTTTTTAACTTTTAGAGTTTAACTCTTCTGCACATTTTTAATTCCTCTGTACACATTTAAATCCTATGCAAATGTTTATTTTCTCTGTAAATGTTTAACTTTGCTACTAATGTTTAATTCTCTGTGCATATCTAAATTCAGATTTATCTCAGGTCAATTTTAACGTATGTATACTGTGTTATAGGTTTCCAATGTATGTTCAATGTTTGTTTACATGCTGCTACTGGATGCTTGAATTTCCTTCAGGATCAATAAATTATCTATCCATCTAATTAGAGGATGCCTAAAAAAGGGCAGCTAGCTTTATTAGCCATAAATAGACAAAGGAGTGAAGAATGCGAGCGGGCGCTACAGAGCTCCGCTAATAAGCAACGTTAGCAGTTTTAATTTTTCTGTGTTCCAGTGAGTGTCTATTTAAACACACAGAAACAGGCTGAGGCTGCACTGACCCATTTCTGTTTTTGCATGTTAGCTGGCTCACAAACCAATATTAATGACAGAAAACCACAGTCCTGTAATACCATATTTACCATGCTGTGTAAGACAGAGCGGGCCGGCATAATGACACAGGCAGTATTCCCACCAACGGAATACTAACGCAGGGAGACAGTAATAATCTACAGATTTTCTCTTGGCTGACTTCTAAAAAAATGTGCGTCTATAAATAGCAGACATTTGGCCCTGCCTGGTAGATCTGGGAGCTGGGAGGCCGTCCTCTTGCAGCCCCCTGTAAAGAAGAAAGGCGACGCATGACAAGCAGTCAGGGACCCTCCCGAGCTGCCAGTCTGCTGGGACTGGTCCCACCGGCTGAAGGATTGTGGGAAGAATGTTTAGGACCCAGTTTTCCAGCTCTTCCTGTCAGAGACAGGGCCATGCTCGGCCTGTTGGGGAGGGACATTTCATGGGAACGAAAGGCTATTTAGACTTTTCTGGGAGAAGCATGGGAGCCAAACCATGTTTATGTAGGGAATATAAATCAGATTCCCCCAGGACCCGGAGCTCTGCCAATTATCTTCTTGGGAAAACCCTCGCAGAGAGTCAGGGAGAGATGAAAGAACAACAAATTTTGTTTTTTTGGATTCCACTGATACACAAGCTATCCCCTCCAACCGCCACTGAGTTGCCGACTCCAGCAAAAACCTCCTTGTTTCCCTTTTAGGTGATAGTTAGCAATTATCGAGCTAGCATAATGTTCTATTACTTTAAAACTTTCACATTTTTATAAAAGCTGTAACTGATTTATTTCTGGAGTCTCGTGGGTAAAAGTTAAATGGCTGGTGAACCATAGAAGTCCACAAGGAATGGTGCCTTCGTACCACAGGCGTGAAAGAGTTTATCGTTGGTTTGACAACAAGAAAACAAAATTACCTGATAAAACCTTTGCACCATAATTACAAAAAAAATAAAATCCCCTGTGAACATAAAGACTTTTTTTTTATATAATGAAGCCAATGAAAATGTGATTTATGATCCGGAGAGGAGAGAATATGATCCTGCATCATTTATCTTCAAGTGTGACTAATTTTCATCCATTAATTCTGGAGGAATGGGAGATCGGAGCAAAGCGAGGAGGATCCTAATTAGATTGGAGACTCGGAAAGTTGTACCAACAGGGAGTTATGGGAAATAACATGGGAACCAAAAGCCTTCAATTAGCTTGTCACTTTATGTCCTAAACCATAGTCAATTTTTCATCATATGCATAGATGATAGGAGTTAAATTCCCCTCCAGACGCCATAGGGAAGGGATGTTTTAGAAATGTCCTGAACTGGCCAACATAGCCTAGATGGAGTGATAGCAGAGAGAGAGAGCGCGAGAGAGAGATTATTACGCTGCTTTTAAAACTTTGAAAAGCCTTTTGCCAGCCGGTGTTCTGATCTGATCCCAGGGCTGTTTTCAGCCTCAGGCGTCACTTTGTAAAACAAGCTTCTCCTGTGCTACCTTAACCTGCAATATTTACCCAGAATGCCTCGCGTTTGCCACAATAATAAAAGTAATCTGGCTCCAAATGTCAGCGCCGCTGGAAGGCTGCAGGTTTGTAAATGAAGTGCTGGGTTTGGACCTGCGGCGAGCGCATTTGTTGTACGGTGACGAGTGTCACTTTTAATGAAATTATGTCTTTCATTATCTTGACTTTCAAAAGGTAACAGCTTCTCACTGGCAGGATAACACTCCTTCTAAATGGGTTTCACACTTCCAAACACAGACGGCAGGGAGTTCTCCCACGGCGGGACTGAAACATGTCGACATGGCAGAGGAATTACAACTCTTTCAGCATAACAGACAAACACAAGATGCTTAATGATGTACACTGACACCTTTAAATGGCATGGCAACAGCCAGATTAAACTCTGGTTATTGGGCTGTTGGGGACAGTTGCACCGTATTATTGGAAGCATTTCATCCTCCAGCAGAAATGAACGCTGTCATTATCATCTGCTTTGATAACAAACGCCTGTTGTTTACCAAACAACATGGCAGTCAACTGACATCCTCAAGCACTTTCCAGCATGCTTCTCCAGGGACCAGTGTGGAATTATGGCTAGGAATCTTTACTGGCAAGACAACAGGAGAAACAGGGAAAAGGATTGCAGGTAACAGCCAAATAAAAA
Source organism: Percopsis transmontana (assembly GCA_025447815.1). NCBI lineage: Eukaryota > Metazoa > Chordata > Actinopteri > Percopsiformes > Percopsidae > Percopsis > Percopsis transmontana. The sequence continues at coordinate 13,957 of JAOEHI010043683.1, forward strand.
AAAAACAACACAAACGACAGAGACTGAACTGAAGGAATATGAGGGTTTAAATACATATGGGGAGAAACAGATGAAAACAATCACATCAACACAGACAATGAACTAGGTAAACCAGGTGAACAGAAACAGGTGGGACCAATGACAATTACCCAAGAAGTGACGCAGAAGTGGCAGGAACAGTGGCTGCGGTTGAATTGTGTTTTTTTGCTTAGAAACCTTCCAAACTGAGTGAATTGACCCTGAAGAATTTAAGCGGCAGCCATGATAAGAGCTGGTAAAATTCTCGAAATCCTAAGGAAAGTGTTTCAATGCTTTCTTTTGTAACAAATTTAGCATAGGGTACACTGGACTGTCCTTTGCAAAAGGAAAGGAGATAATGCCGCCCCACAATTCCTTGCGGCAGAAACATTTAAAGCGATGCACCGTTCGTCCGTCCACAAAAATAAATGATCATCATGTTGTCTAAGTTACCGCTGCGCAGTAAGCATTTTCCATGTTATGCCTATCTTGCATAAATGCTTAAACAATTATTTTTATATAATAACACTAAATGGGATTATGTAATTAAAGGAGTGTGGACAGGAGTGTGGGAGTGCACAACCATTCTTAATGTGACAACCATTTCATTTCACTTTGGTGAATGGTAGCCTATATTCCTTTTTATTTAAATTCCAACCATGGTAATGAAGCGGGGCCAGAGACAGGGGGGCAGGAGTGGGCATAGCCCACCCTATTAAAATGAATAACCAAGTAGGCTTTAGTTGCAGTTAGAATCCTATTCAAGCTAAAAGAATGTACATTCAAATTATTATCTTTAACTATACAACAATAATATGTTTCCAAAGTATTGTGGCGAGCAACATGTAGGAAGTGAGAGCAACTGCTGATGTCAAAAGGGAACAGAATAAAAACTACGTCACTCAAGGCAGGTAATGGTGTCCTAATGGTTTGATGGCGAAGGCGGAATCCATTCAGAGGGCTGGGCAGGAGGCCTGGGAGTCACAAACTGGTTTCTCAGGAACAGGAACGTCCTTCGCAGCGCTGGCTCCATGAACTGGAGCCACCTTAGGGGCAGGAACCAACTCAGGAACGGGTACCATTTATGGACCTCAGAAACAGGAACCATCGCGGGAACAGGAACCATCTCAAGAACAGGAATCATCTCGTAATGGGAACCAACTCAGGGACAGGAATTAACCCAAGAACCTCAGAATCAGGAGGCCCCTCGGGTTCGGGGACAGGGCTTGGCGTGGGCAGGCTCTGGTGGGTCTGGTGTGGCATGAGAAGGCTCTGGAAGCAGTGACTCAAAGGCAGGCCTCTGCGGCGACAGGGACTAGAGACAACTCAGGGATAGGCCTGGGAATATACTCCCACTCAGGATCAGTCTCCCACTCAGAAATTGGAGATGTATTCCCTCTGGGGTACCATCTGATAGCCAGCTGCGTTCCTCAGAATGGTGACTCCTGGGGATTTTGGAAAACAGGATCTGGACCGGCAGAGACATCAGCGGGGGCGCTGTGCAGCGGAACCTCTATGGCGCTGCGGAGAGGCCAAATCAAGCACCACTGTTCCCATGGCGGCTGGATCGTGAGATGATATCCCTACCGCAAAAATTATGGCAGAGGGTGGCAGCAGATATTCCAGGCAGGGGGCTACCAGGCCAGGGACTCACAAGGAGATCAAGCCCCCATCTAAAAAATGCCATCTGCTTGGCAAGTTCTGGTTCTTTCTCCCTCATATTTATGAGCAGTTTCAAAAACCCAGGCTCCTTAGCCAGGAAGGGAAGGTGTCTCTGCTTACCCCAAAAGTAGTCAAGGGGAAAAGGAAGCTTGTGTTCAACTGGGCTTAGTGACTCGGTCATTCTGTCACGCAGCTGTAGAGGACTGGACCCAAATGCATGACATTTAGGCAAATATGTAGTACTATGAGGAATCTTTACTTTCAGGACTACAGGAGAAAAGGGGAACAGGATTGCAGGTAACAGCCAAATACAGGCCCAAACACAGACAGAGACTGAACTGAAGAAACATGAGGGTTTAAATACATATAGGGAGACACAGGTGAAAACAATCACATCAACACAAACAATGAACTAGGTAAACAGAAACAGGTGGGACCAATGACACAATTACCCAAGAACCAAGAAGTGACACAAGAGGCAGGAACAGTGACACAGGGAACAGAGGTAGAGAAAGGAAAACAAGTACATGAATAGAAAATAAGACAAAAATCAGAAACTAACAAACACCAAATCGTGACAATTAAAAGCAACACACTCTGTTCTCACACTTTATTTTGTATTATTGTATTATTATTAATCGGAAGGGAAAAACACACCCGACCCGGTCGGCGTTGCATTGAACCCGCTGGTGTTGTGGTCATTACATCACAGAAAGGTTTTGTATAATGTTAATACGCCTAATTTGTGCTGCATATTTACCTACTCTAAGATCAGACAGTATGACAAACACGACCATGTTCACAATAACCGACAGTGTGGCAAAACCAAACACCCCACCTATAAACCCTTCCCACAGGTGCACGGAATCAATAATCAATAATATGTGCCCGGTGTGAAGCTAGGGTGCGTTGGCTTGAAGGACAGCTGCCGGCCAGTGGTCAGTACACCCGCCAGGATGAACGGGAGGGGGGCGCGCCACCTGTTGGCCCAGCTCCATACGTTACAAAGTCAAAATATTGGAAAATGTATTCTGTGTTATAAATTTTCATTATTGAAGAAGCTACTGAACATCCAATATTTATAGAGAATCCGTTTTTCAAAGCCAAACATTCATTGCAGATGAGGCAAGACTCAGAGAGGGGCGGTTTTAATAGTGTCAGACACGCATTCATATGTCTAAAACTGGCTGGACTTATGATGAAGTCCATTTAGATTAACCCGTTGCCTTGGTTTCCACACCCACTGTATACATACAGAATATGGTTTCTGGATCATGCAGACACAAAAACACGCTCACATTACACACAGTTTCACACACGCACTTATATATTACAAAGTTTCACACACACACACAGATATACTGTATATGTATTATACCCAGGCTCTTATCTCTCTCTCTCTCTCTCTCTCTCTCTCTCTCTCTCTCTCTCTCTCTCTCTCTCTCTCTGGCCGTGCGGGCAGTAATCCCAGGCTGAGCTGAGCTCTCTGGCTAATCGTGGACACAGCCTTGTGTCCTGAGCTCCATGCACCACTGAATCCTATTGGCTCAGGCAGCAACGAGCAAATAACCATTTAACAGACTCAAACTGGCGTCCTGTTGATGCCGGGTCAGCCAACAGTGCTGTGTGTGTGTGTGTGTGTGTGTATAGGCGTGTTTTTGTGTGTGTGTGTGTGTAGAAATGCCACAATATGACCAAATGATTGTCTCTTCTGTTCAGGCAGGAAGTGTTAGTGTCAGAAAGGCCAGTATCCCACTGGTAGAACTAGTCACTATAGAAGAGATCCGTGGGAGGTTTGATTGAGTTTTACAGGCAATTCCGAAGCATTCTGAGGTCTCTTCCCTCGTTCATCCTGTGACAGAACTGCCAAGCATTCCCATCGATGTCTCCCGCGCCAGCTACATGACCGGACGCAGTGACACCGCCCCACGCTCGGCTAGCATTCTGCCAAGATGACATTTCTGAACATTTCTGGGGGAGAAAAGTGTCGAATGGAGGTTAGGGAGCGTCGTCGCTTCAGGGAAGCTAGCTGGAATGAGCAGAAGAGGGAGAAAATGTCACGCAGAGCCTCGGGACCGGGAGACTCAGACTAGAGGAATGGAAGGAGACCTGGAGGGACGTTCTGCGTTGGGACAGAACCCCTGGCGGCACCGAGCACGGATCAGGGATCTTATAGATTTTGATCCCAGCAGCGCAGTGGAATCTGTCAGGGAGGATCCGCAGGGAATGTTAGCGTTTATGCTAATAATGCATGAACACCGGTCCCATTATAAAGACAGAACTTTCTAGATCTAGCAGACCAAATCTACATCCACTCTCTTGCGTTAGTTCTGAGGTCTGGTCTGGATTGCTGGTTGTGTTTAAGAATAACTGTGTCTTGGACATGTGAGGTTGTTCAGTTTGTAGTTCTGAACACGCCGGCCTCCAACCTTGTGAAATCACAAAATACATTAAACGCATTTGAATTAGAGGTAAAAATAAGTCGCTGAAGCACTCAAGTAATGATCAATTGTAAAACGATTTCCCATAATAAGCGTTGACAGCCCCTAAGCGAGGTCTACTCAGGAAGTGGTTCTCAATGCGAGATGCGTCTCTTTTTCTCAGTGGGGCCAAGATGACAGGATATTTAACAAAATGACATGGTCCTCAGAACAAGGCCTGCCCTCAGCCTGGTGTCGCTTTGGTGACGAGAACAGTGTTCTGCCAAACATCAGGCGGAGTCTGGCTTTACTGAAAATACCAGCCGCCAATCCACGGACACCTGACCTTTTCTACTATTCTTATACCTTTTGAGCAAATGTGTTTCCACGGAGAACCAAAACTGTTGGCAAGTGGTATGAAACACTTCTCCTGGCCTTCCAAAAAGTTCCTTCATTAAAATACCAGAGGTCCCTGCAAGCGTGTGAGGCCTATTATATTCTCATCTATTTGTCTGGCTATCTATCTATTCATCCATCATCTCAGCTTTCTAACCCAGAGCCTTCCTCTTGTTGCGAAAAACAAAAGGATAGCTGTGGCTAACAAAGAACTCCTTCCAGGTGTTGAGAACCAGCGTGACGCTTCACTTCCTGTGTGACGGACATGCCTACAAACAGAGTGACAGACGCTTCTAGAACTCACCTTGGACAAGCTGACATTCTTTCTTAGACGGCATAAGAAAAAAGAAAAATGAAACGCCTGAAAGACTATTATATATCGTTTTTCTTCCCTTTCAGCTGTCAATCAACCTACAACCATAGTGAGGTGGGTGGGGCTGTGGTTCTCAGATCTTAGTGTATTGTGGAGCAAGGTAGGGACATCCCTTTGGTTCCTCCACAGATCTGATGGAGAATCGATACCAGATGCCCTGGTTTGATATTTAGGCTGGTTTTGAAGAATAGCTCTAAAAAACACTTTTAGCCTCAGTCCACATCTTTTCTCTGCATATTTCTGTCTACAGGATCAAGGATCAAGGATCAAGAATGTTTAATTGTCATTCTAGAACATGTTGATACATGAAAGGGAACGAAATTAAGTACTCATGGTTCATAATAATAAATAAATAAAATAAATAAAAGAGAAGAAGGCACAGAATAAAACGTCATGATAAATAAGTCAATACATATATAAATATAGCCAATATAAGTATATATTGTTTACTGAAACAGTAAAATACATTTTAAATAGTTTCTTCCCTCTTTTCAGACGACACCAGGCCTGTCAAATTTTTGCTTGATATTTAATATATACATTTTACAGTTAACTTCTATACTGTATGTAAAATCACTGCCATTAACTGTCAATACATGTGTTATAAAATCTGCAAAGAGAAGACTGGATTTCATTAATGTGCTGGCTAGTGAAACGCCAGTAAAATGTATTGTCTTACATAAAGCAACCAAATAGCTGGAGGTTTGCTTAAATTAAATGTATTAAATTTCTCTCTGAATAATTTGTTACCTAGCAACAGTGGACTAGAATTGTAGGACTGCCACAAAAAACAGCAACGTCCAAACTGTGGTAATCACTGGCTCTGTTTTGATTTGTTTGAAGTTGTAATTCCAACAGGAACATGCTTTATTTTCCCGTCAAGGCTGAACATTGAAATGTAAAAACTCGGCTGCCATTGTCACATGTTTACCGTTTCAACATCTCATCACTGTTCATTGTGTGAAAGACAAAACAATGATCCCATTGATCGCTAAATTAGATTTTTGAATTGGAAGCCACAAACGGACATCTATTGTTTCTTGTAGCAACAATATGGCCATGAGTGATGAGCCAGATAGCAACAGCACAGATAAACAATAGCTTATACAACAATAGAGCAGGAATCACAATACATCAGCAGTAGAATATGAATAAACCTGCTGCGTGACACACAACAGACACATGGCACTTTCCACAGTGAAGTTGGCGTCACACACTTTCTGTGGAGATATTAGCGATGGAAGTGTGATGTTATAATTAACTAAATACTCAGAGGCCATAAAAATTCCATTCACACCCGCTGAAAAAATAATTGGAGTATTATTTTCAGCGTTAATTAAGTAGCTAAGGCCTCTTACAAGTGTAAAAATGTAATCCCTTTTCTAAATCCTATATAATTTAATGTGAAAGAAATCAAATAAATAACAGCCCCTCTTTTTTCCAGTAAAGGGTTTGATATGGGTGATTAGGTGAGCGCTCTGTGAACAAACCCATTAAGACGCTGTGGTGTCACCACAACTCCCAACGGCACCACCTAATTCTGGCCATATCCCAGCTCCTTCTATCTATTCCTACAGTACTTCACTTCACTGTTCTCTAAAGCTCTCCTCATCTCCTTTCTCATCCTCTCCTCTCCTCTCCTCCCCTCCCCTCCCTTCTCCGCCGGCTGTCGCTGACGTTAGCCATTGATTGATTCTTATCCCGTTAAGTAGATAGGAACCAGAAAAATGGAAAGGTAATGAGCTCCAATTATCAAGGATGATAAGCTCAATTAAGGAGCCAAAATGTCCTCGTGTCGCTTGGCGATGGGGCTGTTCAAGGCCAAACATTTGTTGGCAGCAGTCTCTTAAACATAACTCTCTCTCTCTCTCTCTCTCTCTCTCTCTCTCTCTCTCTCTCTCTTTTTTTTTTTTATAGGGGCAGAGAAAAATGTATACTAACAAAGCCTTGAAGCATATAGCACTTCAAACGCACTGCTGATAAAAGCAAGCACATGTAACAACCGTAGCCGCTGCCCCTTCCCGGTAGAGCTTGCCGGTGTATAAAACCACCAGCCGTCGGCCGTCCACGCTACCAGCGCACCCCAGCAGCGACACACACCTGTCTCCAATCCCCTCATCAAGCCTCCTCTAGCGGCTATATTAAGCGTGAGGGTGGATGAGGGGAATTGTCAGTGATTGTTTCGTGTTCGGTTGCTGCATGTCTCTCTGTTTATTGGACTAACCGCTACCTGTAAAGTCTGTTTGGTTAAACGTGTGCTTCGCACTTTTCCGTTAGCTCTCATCTCCGTGTTTTTTCGTGTCTGCACCTGCACTCAATGCTCCACTCCCCTGACAGTACACCGCTAAACAACTAGTTACTGTAGCAGTGAAAGAAGAACTCCTTTCTTCTGTCCCCTTGCTGCTATCTACAACTTCTTTGCATAATTTTAACTTTATTTTTTATTTATTTATTATATATTTTTTTCTATTTACAGTTTTTTTCAGTCGCTAACAAGCGTTTGTCCAATCAGTTGTCACATTTTCAAAACTCTAAACACAATTAG
>JAOEHI010043694.1:0-21363 GCA_025447815.1 Percopsis transmontana
CCCCCCCCCCCCCCCCCCCCCCCCCCCCCCCCCCCCCCCCCCCCCCCCCCCCCCCCCCCCCCCCCCCCCCCCAATTAGGAAATCACTTGCGCAACCTTTTCAATGAATGAAAGGAGCCACATGCAGAGAGCCCAGACCTCTAATGCCCATCTGCCCCAGCACAGTCTCTCTTGCACACACGCATGCAATCCCCTGGGATCTGCTGCGGAGCTACAGACAGTGCGGGCAAGACACCTGCTGCTAATTAATTGACCTTACATGCCATGACACGGGACTGCAGATGCCTTCAGCTCGTCACGCACCAAGCACATTAGATATATACCAGCCTATGCTACTGCACTGTAACCGCTGAATAAGAGGGACATTAGCGCATTTATTGTACGGGAAACTGTACAGGGGTTTGTTCTGTGGTCCACGGATGGAGCAGGACTCGACAGTGATCTTTTTATGACTTGTTGTTAGGCATCCTGTGCCTAACAACAAGGTCATTTATTGCCATGTAACATACCATAGCTCTGTGCAGCCTGCCATTAAAAAAAAAAATAATAAAATAGATAAAACACTGTAGATAAGGCAAGCACTGCATTAAGAGATTCACAATATCTGCATGACTAACCTTCTAATGCAACTAAAAATGATTGCTGCAAAACAATGAAGGACACCCCTGCAAAATATATGCTTGTATACACCCAACGATGTGCCTAAGCATGCAGGGGTGGGTGTTGTCAAAGGATATACTGCATACATGGGAGTGGGAACAAGATGAAGTTTAAAAAAAAAAAAAAAAAGGCACGGCCGTGAGCTCAATGAAGTGACTGAATCGGCCAGGAATGACAACGGAACTGGTGACGCCATTGCTGCCTGCCGTTTGTTCAGTTGCCATGAGACACTTCATGCATGGCCGATGAAAAGATCTAACTGTACTCCTCTTCGGGTTTCCTCTCTGCCTACAGTCTGCAGGCAAAACAAGAGGAAGGAAGGCGGTGGCCTGCCTGCCTGCCTGCCTGCCTGCCTGCCCTCCTGTTGACCACGGCTGTGCTGTGATCTCCAAGCTGTGCCTGCCTGGCAGCCACTAGTGAATTATCGCTGCAGATGGTGTCTGGCGGCCATTAATGGCTCATCTGATGGTTCATTGGGGTTGCAATAAAGGCCAGCGGAATGTTACAGCCCTCAGGCAGAGACAGAGTGCATAACGAAACAGCACAAAGTTGATGCTTTTCTGTCTACCAATTGAAGCAATGATACTAAGGGTTAGAAGGGGGGAGCCTGACCTTTGACACCCAGCTATCTGAACCATTGTATCAGGAAGGGGCACACTATTGTGTGGTCCCGACACGTGGCCTGGGAGGCCCACAGCTGAATAGCACACAGCTGGTTACTGTGCACACTTGCTCACAATGCCCAAACTTAAAAAAATAAATAAAGGATTTTCAGGGAGAGGAAAATGAGCAGAAGTGTGCTGAGCTTTTGCAAGCACATGGCTTTCTACTAATGGAGCCATTTTGGCATAGCCGATGAATTTGGTAGGCAAGTTCTGCACTTCGATTACAGCTATTATAAGCATCTGTTGCTAATTTACTTCTGCAGTTAACCAGCGAGGCAGTGAGGAAAGAAAACACTCTGCTCCATGTGCCCAATGCAATTTTCATGCTGAAATGTAACCCATGAGAAGCCATAAGACAGTCTTGTGTATCTATGAGCAGATCTTTACTGCGTCTGACCTGCCACCATTCTGTAAAAAGCAGGCAGTTTCGAGGAAGCCAGCGGGTTTCCAGCCACATGCTAAGAGAACAAAAAAGCCCGGAGGGAAAAGGACAAAACTTGACCCCACCCAATACAGGAACACTCCAACAGCACCGAAAGTGAACCTCCTGAAATATCATGTTCACATATGCCTCTCTCGCTCTCTCTCTCTCTATATATACATACTGTATAGCATCATACTGAAAACCAACTGCAGGTATAAGAAAAAAGGCAATGCATTTCAAAATGTGGCTTTGCTTTCCATTTGACCATGTAAATTACTAACGTAATCTCAACAAGCCACTTGACGTTTCAATGTACTGCTTGCAGAATATCTGCTGCAGCACGTTACCTTTCTTCCCACCTGCAGTTTAAACTCTACAGCTGTATTTATAGGAGCATATTTAGCCGTTTTGACTTACTCTATGCAACGCATGTACGGTTTTGACATGAAATGGACAACTCTCTCTAAAAAGGCATTCTAAACCACGGCTTGCCCCAACATTTACCATATAGACGCCCCAATACTGTTTTGGTAATATTGAGAAAGACACAAAGGTGGGACTTAGCACAAAGCCTATATAGACTCAGGAGAGCTGGTGACAGAAGGAACATTGCAAGCGAATGCAGGCATTAATAAGTTCTGCCATGGGCGCCTCCAGAGCCAAAAGCAGCTCTCCACTATGTGCACCACATCCTGAAACCCCTGGAATGCTTGTGGGCCAGAATGTCTTGAGACGGAGTTCAAGAGCAAGACACTATTGACAAAGGATGTCTGTCTTTGCAATGGCAGCAACAGGCTTGATATTGAGCAAGAACACAGCCCAAGCTGAGATGCACTCCTGCACACGTTGCCATCTGCTCCGTATTCATTCTGCCATAAAGATGACAAACTGTTATAACTGTTATGTTACTGTATATTAATGTTTTTAGGGATGTGGCTGCACTCTTAGGTTTCAAATAATAAACGATTAATAGCGTGTACAAAGGCATAGTTGACCGTGCATCATCATTGGAAAAGTTAACCCAACAATCAAAGACAACGCCAATCAAACAATTAAAAACAGGAAATCAAATTACGATTGAGTCAGTGAATACAAAAGTTTAACTGCGCACAACGGGCGGGGGAAAGTGAAAGACATAACACCGAATTCCAAAGAAATGTCGCCATAGGTCAGGGGCGAACACGCACAGTGACGCATAAGGAGATGCACACAATCAGTAAACACATTTTACAAAACAAATTTTAATTATACCGATGTAATTTTAATGTACCAAATGCAAATTTGGGTTATATAAAAAATTTTTTTTAGAACCAATGATGGGACAACTTATTCAACAGCATTTCATTCACGAGCTTCAAGGGCTAAGAAATCAAAGTACACAGATTGAACACATTCCTCGACCGCACTAAACTATGTAAACAAGTCCATATCATGATCCAGTGCAACACAACACGACAGCCGATTCCAGCAAGACGTTCATAAACAATAGCCTACAGAAACATGCTAGCTAAAACCAATCAAGTTTGTGCATCGTCACAAGATATATAACTATATTGAAATGCACGCTGATGGGTATCATAGATAATCGATAAGGTACATGCAATCAATCGTTATTAGTGTAAACAGTCTACATAAACCAGCTCCGTCACTCCATAGGCAACTTATGCGTGAACAATACGCTGACAAGCGACAGCTAACACTACTTTTAATATTGCTACCATATTAACATGTTGCACCGTTTGAACATTTGCCAATAAAGCGTAACGTTACCTTTTCATTTGGCAGGCATTTTGACCGGCTCTCTCACAAGAGATGAAACCCAGCTATAACTAAACAATTAGTTTGAAAATTTAATCCAAAAAGTTTGCAACTTCAATGTTGCAAATGCAATAACTGCAGTCGTACCACTATGTGACAGGAAGTTGATTTCTACAGGCTGCGCAAGCGCTCCCATAAAGCCGACTACAGTGTCACGTTCAGGTCCCAATTTGGCAAGTGCGAGGTCCTGATGGTGTAGTTTCTATTCACGAAATTCGCATACCTGCTGGTTTTGTTGCGATCAGGAGGCTCCATAGCAAGGAAAGTTCTCCTTGTTCCTACACGTGCATGGACTAAACCATGTCTATGCTATCTTAGTTAGACTTTGCACTCAAAAATATTTGCAAGAGAGCCAGATATATGTCTCTTTAGAGCACTTTCCATCCACCGGCACAGTTGAACCTCGTCTGAGCGTGTTCCGTCGCCATTTTTCGAGCGCTCATTGAGGAGTGCCAGTGAATTGCATTACTACGGCAACCCGGGCAGTTCATTTAGAGTGATGATAGTACAGCCCCCTATACGATTGCGTTTACATCAAATGTTTTGTTTTAACATGGAACGATAATTACTGTTACACAGCGCACTAAACAACATAACAATATTCTTGATAGTTCACCCTTGATAATCCTGTTTCATAGGTTAGTTAAAATTGCGTGTGCGAACGGAAAGTTTTCTATACTGATTTAGGCTACTTTTTATTTGTAGGGTATAAATTCAAAACACCACGTAAACAGTTTACAACAGTAATAGGACGGCCATCGTATTACTGTTCTAAACATTTCCTAAATTGCAGTGACAACTTGAATGTAATAATTTAACGATGCCACGTATTCCATAAAAATGAACTTGATGTGGGCAGGCTAGCATGCAGTATGGGGGCGTTAATGTATGTTTATACTAATTAGTATAAATTAAAGATGCAATAGCCTATTAATAGGCTATTGCATATTAAGTCATTTCATGAGTGTCAGTGAGAGTCATTGGTTAACATTTTTTAGAATAAATTGGTCTTAGTTTGAATCAGTGATGTTTCTTCTCAAATACTGTGATGTGGTAGGCTACATATGATATATGGTCAGACAAGCCCAACACACAGCAATGAATTTCCACCATTCTGTGGAAAGAACCTATTCTAAAAGCCTTCAGCTGAGAGGGGGAGATGTGTTTTTTTCGATGGCTGTCCTATTAGTTTGACTGGTTTCTGGGGTAGATCGGCTGATACTGATAGCTACTCTACATTACCCACCTGGGAGGAGAGAATAATAAGGGGAAGGACCTACGTCACACCGCCTCCGTCAGCCGCCACATCACCGCCACCCTAGCAGGTTACAAAAGAAGACGAGGAAGAGAATATCGACGGAATTATCATTCATGCTTGTTGGTTATTTTGAACATCTGCGAAAATAGACGAGATTGTCTCATTATTGGAACTAAAAATAGAAAGATCTTACGGACCCACTATCAAGTTGTTGTTAGGACAATTGGACTCTTAAAATGCTCCAGTCTTTAACCAGCAATTCGTGTGTGCGGTTAATACAGAGTCAGAGATCGACATGGTATTTCTTATTTTTACTCTTAGGGTATTTGCTGTATCTTATATTCGGCGCTGTTGTGTTTTCCTCCGTTGAACTGCCATATGAGGACCTTTTGCGTCAAGAGCTCCGTGCCATTAAAAAACGGTTCCTTAAAGACAATGAATGTCTAACCGAGCAACGTCTGGAAGAGTTTTTACAGAAAGCTCTGGAGGCCAGTAACTATGGAGTGTCAATCCTCAATAATGCATCAACGAACTGGAACTGGGACTTTACCTCAGCGCTATTTTTTGCTAGCACTGTGCTGTCCACTACAGGTGAGAATATACAGAGGTGATGCTGGAATACTAGCCTACAGTATAATACGCAGACGGTGTTGGTTACGCCACTGTTTCTGCTACAGATTTGATTATTGTTAGGCCCAAGTAGCTTCATTTTGTTTCAATGTGAAACACACGACCACGTGACTACTTGCCCCTTACCTTCTTTTCCATATGGCTGGACTTTATTATTGTTGGGCCCAAGTGTCTATTTTGCCTCCATGTGAGAAAAGAAAAGCTCATAGCAAATGCTCTGCATAGGCTTTCTTCTTATCTAGAATTGCACAAAAGCCAGATGCTTGTCAGTCAGGCAACCTGAAGAACTTTAATCCCCTGTTTTATAATGAATGTTATCAGAGAGGTTACAAAAACATGATTGCAAGACCTCTACATGTACACTCCATGGCAGCTTATAGTCTGCTTACATGCACCTTTTTTTTTTTTTTAATCACCAATTTTCTCCAGAATGGCACAAGGCATTCTCTTAACAAACACCCAACTGCCCTCTCTATTGTTGCATGGTGTCTTAAAATAAGACTGCCATGGGATTATGCTGCACACATCAACCATGTGGCATTGAATCCCCAAAACAATCAAGAGTTAAAATTGTATTGAGAATGACTCTGCATTCCGTCACCTCCACACAACTCAAGTTACTTGGAAACATCTATCTAATGACCTATGCACTTAAGTCTAATTTCCATGTGCTGTCAGAATGCTGTGGCATTTCTAACACTCTTGTTAGGGCCACCTGACAATAGCATGTCATGTTCTCTCTGTTCTCTCTGAAACTAAAACTGTGGGTGACCTTTACAATGATCCTATTCTAAGGTGTGGACCTATGGGCCCCTGCAAAATATAGAAAGAAAATGTAGCAATAAGCTGTTTAAGCCAGGCGAGAGGTCAACATTTGTTGATTGTTGTTATTAATAATCTTTTTTCTTTCCCTGTGCCTACAGGCTATGGCCATACAGCACCGCTGTCGGATGGCGGTAAAGCGTTCTGCATTGTCTATTCAGTGATTGGTATCCCTTTCACTCTACTTTTCCTCACTGCTGTGGTGCAGAGGATTATGGTGTACAGCACACGCAGACCCATCATGTACATCCACAGCCACTGGGGTCTGTCCAAGCCTTTGGTCGCCATCGTACACGCTACTGTTCTGGCTATTGTGGCGGTGGCTTGCTTCTTCCTGATTCCTGCGACCATCTTCTCTGCGCTGGAAGAGAACTGGAACTTCCTGGAGTCCTTTTACTTCTGCTTCATCTCTCTCAGTACCATTGGCCTGGGAGACTATGTACCTGGGGAAGCTTTCAACCAGAAGTTCAGAGAACTTTACAAAGTTGGCATCACAGGTGAGTGCCTTTTTTGATTCAACCTCTCTGGGTTTTTTTTTTCTTTTTAATCTCAAATACACAACATTTCATATTAGCATTGACACTGTAGGGCATACAGTGAATGTTGAAAACCATAGCTTTGCATAACAAACCTCACATCCCTAGCTCTAACCTCAGTGCATCACAGTGGCTCAGTGGTTAGAACACTTGCCTCACAGCAAGAAACGCATTGACCCTCTTCAGGTCTGTAGGGATGAGTCAAATACACGGATGGAATTTGCCCACAGGGATCAATAAGGTATAATTTAGCTCAGCAAAATAAATGAATTTGAGTTCATTTGAATCGCTTTGTGCTCTATTTACCATGTTTTTTGAATGCCAGTTCCACCTTTCCTTGAAATTGTCTTGTTAATGTTCATATTAAACCACTTCTAGTTTATGGTGGAGGTAATGTCTAGGCAAAATGTCTGCTAATGTCCCTCCAGACACAGTCTGGAGGATGTTTTGTTTCTGAAGTGAGTTTATAATGAAGGCAGAAATAGATTGTCCTTTTTAGCTCTCAAAACAGTATATGGTTAATAACAGCACGTGTAGCTTGTTTGGCTACATTTATTTCCTATGTAGTCAAAGATACAAAGATACAATTGGAAGGCCCCATTTTCCAACTATAATTTTGAACAGACTTGTCTCCCTTTGAGCTGAACATTCCTTTTCATTTTTACATGCCCTAACTTGATTGTCTATCTGTCTGGGAGTCAGAGATGATTTGTAACAATCCAAAAATTATGTCACACCTTGGGACACATCTTACTGGATTGTTTTACACTATGTATAAGTTCAACAGAACTACACACTTTACAGTACATTGCATAGTTATATTGTGAATGCTGTGATCTGCTGTTAGGTGTATGGCCTCATAGTCCATACACCTAACTATAGTCCATAGAATAGCCTAACTGTGTATAGGTTTTCCTCACTGCTGAATTGAAATTTTAATGCTGAAGTATTTATTTATTTTTTTGACAATTTAAAACAAGCATGGGTTTTGACATGCTGTGTGTTCTGACTGAATATAGTTCTACTAAAGTGAAACTTAAATATGAACTGTAAGATCACTATAAGCTGTTCAGGGTTGAGTTCAACATTGCTTATTAGCTACAGTATGTGGGTGTAGCAAAGATGACAAAAAGGTTATAAATAATCTGTAATTGACGTAACATATGTTAAATACAGACAGGTTTGTAGATCATATCAATGGAAAGATGACTAGCCTGCGTTGGAAGTAATGGTATGTACTGTAGGTGTTAAACATCTGACAAAATCACTGACGTCTATGTGAGTTAGCACACGCAGCTGAACGGCAAGCATTTTTATTTTAATTTTTTTCAAGCTAACTAACCGTATTGTCATTGTAAGCCACCATGCAATAATTGTGACCTTTGTGTCTTGAGATCACTATCTTGAGTTTTAATTATTATTAATTAAGCCTTAGGTTTATTATATACGGAAGAGGATTAGGGCCATGGTGAAAAATGTATTTGAGTTCTGACTTTATTCTCAAAATTCTGACTTTATTCTCAAAATTCTGACTTTAAAGTCACAATTCTGACTTTAATCTCAGAATTCTGACTTTAATCTCAGAATTCTGACTTTAAACTCAGAATCCTGACTTTATTCTCAGAATTCTGACTTTATTCTCAGAAGTATAGGCACCTGTAAACTGCGATCATGTGAGCCGGCGTTCGTAAATAGATGATCACGCCAGCCTGCGCGAGTAGGTATTAGAGCTCAGAGTGAAACTCTATTATAGGTTTGCTCATAATTACAATGGACTCCTTTTCTAGATACCCTTTTCTATTACCAAGATAAATATGGAGAAATTTTACTGTGGAAATTTAAAGAAATATGAACTTAAAGTAAGCCCCAAGATAAAAAATAATATTTATTATAGGTTTGCTCATAATTCAGGCTCACATGATCGCAGTTTACAGGTGCCTAGAATTCTGAGATTAAAGTCAGAATTCTGAGATTAAAGTCAGAATTCTGATTTTAAAGTCAGAATTTTGAGAATAAAGTCAGAACTCAAATACATTTTTCACCATGGCCCTAATCCTCTGAAAAATTTATTTGAGTTCTGACTTTAAACTCAGAATGCTGAGAATAAAGTCAGAATTTCGAGTTTAAAGTCAGAATTCTGAGATTAAAGTCAGAACTCAAATATATTTTTCACCATGGCCCTAATCCTCTTCCGTAATTATAAACTCTGTAATAAGGTTAAAAAAATAAACATAATAGGCTAGTCAAAGTAGACCCTGCTTCTGCCTAATCTCACAGCTAGACTCTTTTTATAATATTATTGTAATACACTTATATATCTTAATTAATAGGGCTGTTTAACCTGACCATGTTAAGCTTTCCTTATTTCGCCATGCTTGGTCCATGTCAAGTGAGCTCTTTGTTTTCATTATCACCATTTACAGGGCACACCCATGCTTTTTTTTTTTTTTTTAAACATGTTCAGCTATCTGCTGCCCTCTTGTGGTAGTATAAGAAAACAACATGTTTTGTGTGGCTATTTGGGGATGCCTAAATACAACACACGTTTGCAGCCAGTACCAGGGCATCTAAAACCCTCTATAATCCCTTCCCTGTGTTTGTCTTGTTAGTGTACCTAATCCTGGGCCTGATAGCCATGCTGGTAGTTCTGGAGACGTTCTGTGAGCTACAGCAGCTCAAGCAGTTGAGAAAGATGTTTTACCTGAAGAAGGAGAAGCCCCAGGACTGCCTGGCCATCCTGGAGCACGACCACCTGACCTTCACTACTGTCTCTGACAGAGCCACCGCCCGCCACGAGGACAAAACTCACACCTTTACCGGAGTCCCGGATGACCCTATGATCCAGTAAACAGGGAAGCAAATGATTAATTTAAAGGGACACTCCTCAATTTGTGTCTGCAATTACCCTTGTCGTTGAAATCAGCATTACAAAAACTAACACTTGTCTGTGACTTGCATTCTCATAGGGTCAGTAGAGGGTGTTATAACCCAATTGAGGAGTATTTCTTTAAGGAGGACAATTTGACATGTGGGGCGGGGGGAGGGCGTGCTAATGGTATAGCCATTTGGAAGTCTCATTAGAATTAGCATCTTTGTTTTTTTCTTTTGTGAATAGTTAATGGATTTTCTTCAGAATTCCAGTATGTTGGGTCTCCTTTCTGTAAACCCAACAAGTGGTTTCATTGAAAGTGGGTTAAACAAGTTATTCTACAAATGCATAGGCTAGTTATTTAAAATAATGTATTCTAATGTGCAATTTTTAACAAAGGGAAGCGTTTTTGTCTATCTTCTGTGCAGGTTAAAGTGAAATAAATAATATGTTGTTGGTCTCTGTAGCGGAGCTATTGCTGTACTGTGAAGTATAGTGCTTTAAAGCATAAATAGCTAGTTTAACAGTACAATTACAATTTGGTAAGATGATGCTTTTATTCAAAGCAACTTGCAGAGGTCAAGAGTCTTGACCAATGCACCATACAGTCTTTCAGTCTGTGCTATGGCACAAAATAATTGGCTAAGCCTCATTCAGAAAGCCCCTTGACCTAGAAAGACTATCGTAACATTCTATGCTATTAGTCCTATCATGTATGTGGTCAA
Organism: Percopsis transmontana; assembly: GCA_025447815.1. Lineage (NCBI taxonomy): Eukaryota > Metazoa > Chordata > Actinopteri > Percopsiformes > Percopsidae > Percopsis > Percopsis transmontana. The sequence goes on from JAOEHI010043694.1 coordinate 10,407, forward strand.
TGCCTTTTTAAGATATGGGTTAATATGTGTATATGTGTAGAAATTATACCAGATAGCAAGCTTAGGTGGTGTTGTAACTATTCATAACTAGAATACGTTTAATTTAGAAATTCCTTTAGAATATGCTATGGTACATCCCTTTACTGTACATCAAAGACTCTTTGGCTCAATTTGATCAAAGGTGCTAATTATTCTTGAGTCTATCTCACTTCTATCTATCTATCACATTTATGGATAATGGAATAAATGAAGATTATTTAGTGGTGTGTGCTACCTCAAGGTTGCAATGCTATTTTAGAGCTGTGCATTGCATAAGCACTATAATTTATTGGTTTTCTTGAAAAGTGTTTAGGTGTTCTGGACTGTGGGGAAGGGAAGATATTTGCACATTCTAATAACGTGCAAATAAAAAATTAGAAAGGGACCTGTTGGATTTGGCGGTGTTTAGTGGGGAAAGAAAATTTTTTGGGACAAGACTTGATTGGTAACATAATAAAATATGTAAAGGATTCAAACATTTCTTTGTGAAAGACTAGAGAAAGAGGTTGAATGTAAACTATTTTTGCTGTATTTGAGAAACTTGAACTTAAATCTATTTTTTAAACAATAAGAATTCCAATTCTATTTGTAAGTTATGAAAATAAGGTACATTTATTGAAAACTTGACATTTTTAATTGGAGCAGAAACTCGTTCATTAATTGAAACCATGTTTTAATGTGTACATCAGGGAAAATTAACTTATTAACATAGAGCTAAAGGCTCATTCAAATACAACTGAAGGTAGTATGTTTGTATATAAAGTTAGATGAATACATTCCTTCTGTTTTTGAGGAAGGAGGTGGGGGCTGCTTTTAGATGGTCAATGTAATGCTTTTGGTATTGTCTCCTTTTTTGAGTTAAAGGGAAGCCTGTATTTTACATGACTGTATTATAGTTTGATGTAAGCCTGATTTGTTGAACATGATATTTACTAGACCTTATTCCAATATATGTGTTTGTGCTGTGCATATTTAAGGTGTTTTCCTGGCTTTCCCATGGAGCTCAAATTGTGATTGTGTTATTCTGCTCCAGTCACATCTGGTGAAACGGCACTAGCTTTTTATATGGTCCTGAATGTGATATTTTTGTAATGCTGGTGAGCACACCGTGAGCTAGTGGCTTGACATGGACTCAAAGCACACCTGCTGTACTGCTACCTTTCGCTTATGTGTATTTCAACCACGGCATGTATATTGTAAACTGGGCTGGGCTTTGAGTCTGTTCTACATGTGCTTTTTCACGATTTCACGCTTTCACTTTGTTAACCGTTTTGTAGGATTCTGTGGCCAAATTAAAATTTTAATACAACACATAACCAACAGAATTGAAGAAATTCTGGATTGTCTAATGGGAAGTGTAAATGTTGATATTGTTAATAATATAGTCATCAACTGCTCAGATTATGTTCCTTGTTCTTGACAGTTTACTTTTTGGGAAGTTTTATTGAGTAGATTGTTCTGTGACATTAATGAGACACCCATAATGTGCTGTCTGTTGGTATTGACATACAGTTTGTCTTGAAATTTAGAACACGCAGGGGGTTACGTGCTGTCGTGTACCATTTTTTTTTTTAGCCCTTTTCTTTTTTTTTGACAGTAAATGTTCCAAGGATTACAAATTGGAACACACTACACCGTTAAAATAGTTTGGAATGCTCTTCATTTGTATAGTGTTCATAGCTACAGTACATATAATATTCAGAACAACATATTGTAATACTGAATATATACATGGCCTGGATGCAGTTGATGTACAATCCATTTCAGTGTAAGAGGTTGAAGGAAAAACGTCTCTTAAAAATACACTGTATAACATCAATATCTTAAATAAAGTATTGATTTTCTATCATATTCTCTGTTTTCCTGTTTGAAGTGTTTAGGGCTGTCCAGACATTTATGACTATTCAACCACATAGTTCATACAAGCTGCCAAACATGTTGAATGATCAAAGAATATACTGGCTAACACAGTTTCCTGAACACTCGTCTCTTGCTCTTGAGATCCTTGAACTGGCTGTTCTTAACAAAAGAGAATATGCTTGAAATTTCAAGGCAATATATCAAAAGACCACTTGCCACCACTTATAAAACACACCGAATAAGACTGCCTTATATTAAGGATGTCCCTCCAAATGATCGTCCAAGTACATATCGGTGAATGATTTACACATCAAAGTCGAGCCATTGCAACACATATATAAAGAAAAAGGCCACTTAAAGCATCAATAAGCGCATAAACACCTTGTTTTCTGTTTATCTTTGCAACCACATGGCAGGCAAGAGGAACATTGCTCAAGCGTGAACAACGATGACATGTTCATATCAACTAATTTAAAATAGGCTACCTTGTATCAGATTTAAAATGCAGCTTCAAAACTGAGATTTGGGGATAGTTCTAAATTTTCTGAGCCCAGAGTGTCTATAAATACCCATGATATAGGCTACTTGTTGCATTACCTTTCTGTGTTAAAAAACCTTCATGATTACAGCTTGATTATAGCCTCGTTATCTTCCAGTGGATAAATATTCTGCATGCCCAAATATGCAGCTATGCAGCCATTGTTAAACCATTGTTACAGTCGTCCAGCAAATACCCCATAACCTTGGTACCAGTGGCAAGCTAAAGAAACCCTTAAGCAGTCCTATATACATGTACAATTTAGAGTGACAGGTCATCTAACGCAGACAAAGGCCCACACTTTCCCTAATTTGGTTGCACACACACACACACAGTAGTGTGTGTCAGTAGAGTCATTCAGCTGTCAGTCAGGGGTGTACTGGGGCATAACAGCAGGAATGTCTCCCAAGGGCCCATCTCTACACTGGGCCGGAACATACCACATGAATCTGTGTCATAAATATTGCCATTTGATCTTTCTCCCCCTGCAGTCCAATCCTCAGCCTTGTCAGCTGTGAGGAAGAAAGCCTCAAGAAATGTTCCTATTCCACGAGCAAAATGTTTTGTTTCTCGACTGAGAAGAGCTGACTTGCATCTAATTTTCTTTCTTGCATATAAGGTTGAAAAGCATTCGCTGTTGGGCTAGAAGTCAAATGCGGTTACGGTCGTCTCTGTTGGCCTATACAAATGATTAATGGGATTGTTATGTAAGAATGCTAAAATGGCTGCAATTCTAGTTTAGACACAGTACTAAAATTACTAATTACTAATTAAGATAATGTGTGCCAATGAGAAAACATTGACAATTAGTCAAAAGTATTGTCGATAATGATGATAATTTGCACACCTAAAGCACATGCCAAATATTACTTTTATTAGGTGCAGCGGTGACACAAAAAGGCTCAACATGTTTATACTTGTTTACACCTGCAGGCCATTAACTGCTGCAGCATGACTGCTGTTTTATAGTCTGCTGTGCTGTACATTTTGCTACCCAGAAATGGATCGCACACCAGCAGAACATAAGGGACTCTGTGATACTGTAGGTTTTATGTCCTGGGTTTTGATACACACGCCTGTGGTCCTTTTGCTAGCTCTCCAGAGGTTTGTGGTCCAGGGGTCTTTGGGGTCAGCTGAGATGGCGGACTGGGGTGAGCTGAGGGAACCGCTGGCGTGATCTACCCTATAGCACTGCTTTCTGATGGCGGAGAGAGTCTATTTATATCCCGCAAAAGAGACCGGGGAGCAGGAGACTGCAGGAGGCCTCCAGCAGAAACATTCCCGTCGCCTATATGCAGAAAAGAATTTGCTGATAACAAGAAACACTGTTTCCATTGGCCGCTTCTCGGGGATGGTTGTTAATTGTTGAACGTTTATTTTTCTAGTTGGCAGTTGGTGATTGTGAATAACTGGAGGTGTGTGGTCTGTAGATTCCTTGTGTGACCCCCCGCCACACGCACACACATTATTTAATCTAACTCGGGTTTGTATGTTGAAAAGGTGAAAGACAGTGGCAGAAGGAGGGATGTTTGAGGAGAAGAAAAAGTGCTTAATAAGTTGTCAGTGCAGCCATAGGCTTGCCATGTGTTGCCACTATTCTGCAGTGACACCTCTAGCTCCGCAGCTCATGGGCTTTTGTCAAGATGCAGCGATGTGCGGTTTAATCCCAGTATGACAGCTGAACTCCCTCTCGCTATGAAATGTGGTTTGGTGTTGGTGCCATTAAATGTAAGTTTCCTACCTGCATGCGTTTCAGCACCAACCATTGGAATCAGAAACCTACTCTATATAAGTACATATAACCCGACTGCAGCGGATTATTAATTAGTACAAAAGCTGCTAAAACTAGGGCTGTTTATTGCTCTTGATAATACTGGGTATCATCTGTATCTGTGTATGACAGTTCATTTTCCAGCCAAATGTTACCCCGGCTTTTCATCTGGTGTTACTTCTCTATCCATGTCATCTCACACAATAATCTCCAAAATAATGGGGCTTATTAAAAAAGGCTCAGTGCCAATGTTCCCATGAAAGTTTTTGCGCATTAATATTAATAGCAGTTTAATATTAATAGCGAGGGGCTTTCATAACTTTGAAAAACATAGTATATAGTATTTCTCAGCTAAGCTAAAAAGAGAATATAAAGTAGTATAATGTAAATTAGGACACCCTAATATAACAAATATACGTCAATCTTTTCTTCCCACTTGAGCGGGTTCATAGTGCTGACGCAAAACATCCACAGGGCCCCTTATCCTCCGAGATTCTCCTAGACCCTCTCCAGCTGTGTGTCAACCAGTAATGGCAGCTGAATAGCAAATACTGTATGCCCTGCATGAATCTTACAGGCTCCTAGGACAACAGGGTGTCAATCCGGCAAAGGTTATGTTTCTCTTTGGCTGCTATAACAGCAACAGATGGGCATTCTTTATCCCTAGTTGGGCACAGTGAGATTGGATGGAATGTACTAATATCCATCCACCATTTAGTCAAATGCAAATCACACCAGTGGTATTGTAGAGGAATACAAAATGTGTGCAAAATCACCGAGCTACTGAATGAGCTGTGATGAATGTGACCTTTTCTACTGGTTCAGAGTTCTACTTCACCTCATCCAGGCAGCCAATCAGCTGTGCCTTGCCACACTGTTTCCAGGCCCAGAACTTCATGAAATATTGATTCTAACAAGTGAGAGAACTTATACTGGTTCAATTGTATGACACTGGACATGGAGTAGAGAGAATTAATGCAAATAGGCCAAAGAAAATGCAGCAAGATGTTCTTGGTTGAGGGTTAAGTGTTAACCTTTTTTAAATTATTAAAATAAGTTGTCTAGCGTTTGACCTAGATTCCTTGAATGTTTTTCATGACTGGTATATCTCTGCCCATATAACTACACTTAATAATTAATAAAACACAATAATTATACATACGGTTTAAGATATTTAAATTGTTATAGCTTCTGCTTTACATTAGATTATTTTTGTCATGAATTGTACCTCAAATTATGACCAGTCACATTCATGCACATTCAGTTTAGTTTAGCTGTGTAAGCACACTAGATTTTTTCTGACAAATAAGCCTTACCAAAAACTACAAAATAATCCCGTTGACATGCCATTAAAGGAGCTTTTAAAGCTTTAAAAACAACAGTAATTGGGGTGCCACTACAAGAAACGGGCACAGCTTTGGTCCAGCACAACAGGGAAATGAATGTAATAATTGCCAAACTAAAACATGTTGAGATCTGACACAGTTTTACTTCAGCTCATGTATAAGTCTTTCTGTTTCTGTATTATTTCAAATGTATCATGTTTGGACTGATTTTATGAGGTTGAACTTATCACTGAAAACATCATGGAAACAGCATACTGTGTTAATAGTTGTGTGTAATTTGATTCCTTCTTTCTGTCTCCAGTTTCATCATTTCATGTTTCTTGCCTCTTGGCTTCAATTCTCAGTTCACCACCAATCCATATTTAGAACCCAGTTAAATGCCCTGTAGACTGGGGCCACAATTATGCCACTACGAAGCACTGTTGGAGTCAAAGAAGGCTTACTAGATGATAATGAATCATTTGAATAATGTACCTTACATAATACAATTAACACTCAATATTTAATATATTCAATTCTTTCTTATTATTATATAACAGCGGATTCTGAATTTCATTCCTCAGCCAAAGCAAGTTGGACAACAGGGATTGGTTTTTCCTAAGCTCTCAGAGGCTGAGCTTTGAAGTGAAACAGACAGGAGTTGGGGCATTGTGCAAGATGAACTTGACCACCCCGATGTGAGGTGTTGCCCTATATTGATGACCAGTGGAAGCACAGGTTCCCTCTGTGGCGAGGCCATGCCAGGTGGGGTTGTTCTTTGATCAAAGCAGAATGCAGTCGCAATGCAGAGAGAGAATTAGAGAGTAGGGACCTGCATGGATCTGCATACTGTAATGCTTCAGTTAGGTTTAGAACTCAAACTACCACCCACTTCATCTAGTTTCATCCGGTCATATTTTTTATTAATCTTTTACTTACTTTAGATTACGAAATTAAAATATTTTTTATCAATCATTAAACAGCCATTTATATTGAAGAGCAAAAAAATCAACCCATTACTCGATGTATGCGTGTGGCAGATCAATAATCCATCATAATAATGCAATGTGGTTTTGATATTGTAGTTTTGTGTAATACAAACATATCCATGATTTCATTTGTGCTCTCCCTGTCAGCAGTTTTCCCAAACATCTGAAATAAGCAATAGGGCTTGTCATTGACATCAAATGCACCATCAAATGCTGCCAGTCTGGTTTGGTAGGATAGCTGATGAATAATAAGACCAGAGAGGACCCTGGTGGAAACTGAATAACGGATGTATCCATATAGCTTTACACACCTTCTTGCTGGCAATAGTGGGGATCTATATTATATTATGATTTATATATAATATAAAGTAGCTATCTCCTTGAATAGAAAACTACATCTCATATATTCTATTTTCCCTTTTACCCTGGTCTGCCATTTTATAGTTTGCTTGCACTTTGAAAGAAACATACTGTACTTCACCCTAGCACCCAATTTGGCTTATATTCCACACTACATAACTGCAGCAAAAGTTACTCTTTATTATAATGTTTTTTTCACTTTTTATTCATGCAATCATTAATTTACAAGTGCTATAGGTTTACTCACTTTTCAGCCAATATGATTTATGGTGTATCTTTATTTCACAGTAGAAATAGATGATGCTCACTAAGAAACATTAACCCATCAATTTAGTAGGCTTTCACAGCTGGGTGGACTTATAGAACACTCACTGAGCACAAAAATCTCATGGCCCTTTAAGACTTTAAAGACACATTACTGTTACATTTTGTCCAGTAGATGGCACTGTTGTTGTCTTCTCTATAGACCCGAACGATTTATAGCAGCATCTGTAGGAGAGTGCAAATACCCAGGCATATGCTTGTTGGGGTGAGAGAGAACAGGACGATGTTACTTTTCTCCGTAAATCTCGCGGACATACTGGATATACAATAGTGGGTCAGCGCTGCCGATTCAGTGGCCTTGACCATGTATGGGGATGGAGAGGGCACTGTGTGGGACCGAGTTGGGCGGCCCCGGCGGGACTGCATGTGCTATCTTGGACCCCCTGCTACGTTGATGCCAATGTAAGAAAGCTCAACTTTTATTTCACTGTGTAGAAATTGCAGACGCAATAACCCAAATAGCCTACTTTATTGTTCACAAGTAATTCGAGAATTACAATTTAGTAGGCTAGTGTAGCCTATGTTTTCTAGTGCGGACAAGTGGGAATTTTCCAGTGGGCGTTTTCCAGTATATCAGGTAGGTCTAAGTGACGTGAACTATTAATTTTTCCCACAAACTGGTGGTCGATATAGTCTTCACAGTTGTGAGGACATGGGTAGCCTACAATAAACTTGAATTGATTTATATTATAATTATGAGTGTTACTAAACTGTATAGGTGTGTGTAGCCCTTTGTAAAGTGTAAGTATAGGGCCTATTATAGCTTATAGACTAAGCGCAGTTTTGCGCTCGACTGCCTCGAATCTCCAACTGTCACAAGTGTTTTTCCCCGCGTCTTCCACAACCGCTCATGATCGATTAATTAGTTACACATCCCTTTAAGCCTATCTTTACCCATCCTATTGTGAATTCCACAGTACACAGTATAGCCTACAACAGTAGCAAGACTAGTCACTTTCGTTTAGTGTCTTTTACCCTGTTTCTCTAAACGCAGGACCAATGAAGGATGAAGATTTGCCACTATACGCGTACCCAGCGCGCCGGTGCGGTGGAGAGGCACTTGATAGGCCTTTGTTGTGTATGGAATTCATACTGTAGCAGTGACTGTACAGCCATAAATAGTCTTAGTGATTTTAATATAGGCCTATAGCCTAAAACTGTATAACTGTGTCCGCGGTCCCGCCGCTTTGTAACACGGTTGTTCATCTCTTTTCAGCGGGATGCGCAAGTCGCCTGACGTGAGCCCCAGAAGGCTTTCGGACATCAGCCCTCAGCTCAGACAACTGAAATACCTGGTAGTGGATGAATCCATCAAGGAGGACTTGAAGTCGTCCCGCTCAGTCGAGGACATCAACAGCGCATCAATAGAGGAACGAATACTGCGAATAACTGGCTATTATGGATACCAGCCATGGAACGCAGTCTACAATAGTAAGTCGTCAAATTTTATTAAAGTTGCTGGTGTCAACCTTTTCGATTGTCTCAGTATCCGGAGACTTGGCAACTTGAGATGTGATCTATTTGTATTTGTATCTATTTTGTGTCATGAGCCAGTGGGAATAGCCCATACCCCATGCTAACCTCTCTGGATTCAAGCACTGTGACTGGATTTCAGATGTTGCAGTAAAGTCAAAAATTTAGACTGGCCCGTTTGAGCCTCATCCAAGCAAGATAACTGTCAAACAAGATATTTTGATATTTTATTTAGTTATAGCAGAATAATCTGTCAACTTCTGGAAAGATACACAAATATGACTTGTGTCATTATGATATATAGATTTTTAACAGGTTGTTATTCCCATACTGTGGGATAAAGGGGTTTCATTAGTCATATAGCCTACATGGTGTTGTTGTATAGCCTACTTGCAATTCCTTTTCCTAGGTTAAGTGTAGGCTACAGTATATGAGTCATAACTAAAATAAAGTGATACAAGCTAAAACAATTACAAATGGATTGATGGCAAAATTAAATTAATTTGATAAATTTGTTGAATTCTGAACACCATCTCTATTTGATCATCACAACCTTATTTTGTAGGAATCATACCTGCTTAAACATACAGTCCCTTGCTAGTCATAGATTCAAGATGTCTGTCAATTTAAAGCCATACTTACTGAATTAAACCAGTTGTATAGGTATAGCCCTGCAGTAAGACAGTGTGCGGCAGTTTTTTCTCACATTCAGCACTTACAAAAATACTCTATTGACATAGAGAAACATGACACCAACTGCCCATACCAATGAATGTTTATCACAGGCTAGTTTGCTATTATACAGAATGACTTACAGCATTTAGCAGATGCTTTTATCCAAAGCGACTTACAATTACATTGTTCTATTTCATGGAGCAGAAAGGGGTTAGGCATCTTGCTCAAGGATGCATACAGGTAAGATGACTCTGGGGCTTGAACCCACGACCTTTTGGCTGGGAGTCCAACACCTAGACCACTAGACTATCCTGTCCCCGGCTTAATCTAGTAATATGAGGCCAACAGCATCTCAATAACAATTTGTCACAATCAAGAACAGTCTAGTTTGCTGTTACAAAAATTATACATTATGAAAATGTGCACTAGGTATAAATCTGGGATTCTCTATTACTTGACCTAGCCTGTCTGCAGAGCCACAAATATTTAAACCTCCTTTAAGCTTTGTTTTTCTTCACCAGCAGAGGGAGGTTATTCTCCAACCGTTTTCAAAATAAACTTGCACAAGTCACACAGTGAATTGATCTACATTTTTGTTATTTTAAGTAGCATCTTCAACAAGGCACACACCTTGTGTTTTGGACAAAAGTTTTAGGGGCAGGGGACATCGGTGGGGATGGTTCTGCGTTCATTTTTGCTGAATTGTAGAGAGTAGAAAACTTAATGACAACAAAGCGGCAGTGCTTTTCGAAGAGTTGTTGAAGTAGCCTATAGGATACCTGATAGCAGGTTGAAATTGTGCTTGATGGAGCTTTAAGAAATCAATAAGCTGATACCAGGGCCAATCACAACGCAGCTGGAGAACTGGTTTAAGCACATCCTGCCATATATAGTACCTATAGAATGGGGTGTATGCTTCAAAACAGAAATTCTTGGCTAAAAATAACTTTTTCAAATTCCTATGACTTTTGTGTCCTATACAATGACACTTCCAATGAAATCTATGAGATTTGGTACTTGTCTTTGTTTCAGGTGATATCTGAAAATGTCCTATCTCTATTTGATTTATAGGCTCTTTATCTTCACTTAAAAAGAGGCACATTTGTTAAACAAACTGATTCTTTGTTCTTCTCCTTAGTTACCAGCACTATCTATCAAACGGAAATGTGGCGTCCCCCCTGGTGCAGGTTTAGAGCTTTGTGAGGCATGAAATGAGGTTGCATTCTATTTTGAGCTGAAGGGGTTTGTGTACAGTATGGTAAAGGAGCTCAATGAAGCAAGTTGGAACATTATGTATGTGTACATGCTATAGCCTTGTCAGCTGAAGTAATGATTCGTGGTGCATTATGGGACATCGGCTCTACTGCTCTACTGTATGTTTCCACACTGACAAACGACACGTTGCTTTGGTGAACCTTCCTTGTAACATGTTCATCCATTTTTGAAACTGTGTGTGTTTTACTTACACTCACCTAAAGGATTATTGGGAACACCTGTTCAATTTCTCATTAATGCAATTCAACCATTAATCAACCATTCACATGGCAGTTGCTTCAATGCATTTAGGGGTGTGGTCCTGGTCAAGACAATCTCCTGAACTCCA
>JAOEHI010043705.1:0-21362 GCA_025447815.1 Percopsis transmontana
AATCTTACTTTTAATACATTTATTCAAAATAAGGCTATGTCACATATGCAAAATCATATAATCATTGATTAAGTAAGCTAATATAATCTTTCAACACTGAGATTACATTGACTTTTTTCTGGCAAAAAAAAAAAAAAAAATCTTTTTTTTTTAGTCAACCTGACGATATAAAGATTGCGGAAGCACAGTATCGTGATACTCACATTAATCGATTTTTCACCCCATCCCTAGTCAACAATGCCCTCACTGTAAACACATACTTGAATGCTAGCTATGAATGTGTCCTCTTTACGTTTATTCCCAAAATTCCCCACAGGCCCTCTCTTTTCCCCCCCAATGCTCAGGCCTTATGCAAACAGTCACTCCCACATACCTTCTATTTGCAGAGGTAGAACTACGCTCGCGGCTGGCGAAGCTCCAGCTCCGTTCCTGGCTGTGACGGTAGCAATGACCTTGCTGTGGCTCAGGGTGGCCACATGCGTGAGGTTGACAGGCACACTGTAGGTACTGCGAGGCAGGACCTCGGTGTGTTGTACGTTCTCCTCTGGGCTCCACAGGGTCAACTCATAGCCTGTGATCTGGCCGTGGCTCTCTCTGTGGGTCAGAGGCTGGGGAGGAAAAGGGAGGGGGTGATAACAGTAAGAAGATAAGACTTTACATTGTTAGTTTTATTTATTATCCAGGCACCAAATAAGTAAATAAGTAATAACCAAACAACTAAAATCTTTACCCTCCACAGGACACGTCCTGTGTTGTCTCTGTGCATCGACACCCACACATCGAGAGCATCTGGAACTGGAAAAGGAAAGTATTTTGCACATATCAAAATAGAAATAGGAATAGGACCTTGCTGATGAATGCTCAGTGAAAAGTGCTGTACTGATATGGTGATAATTGAAGCTATTTGTCTCATCTAACATTTAGATTCCTAAGCATGTATTCAGTTCTGAATGTAACCTTTGACACAAACACAAATAAAAGTTTCTTTAGGAATCCTGGTGGCATTTGATTTGATTTAACAATCGGGTCGTGTAATTTACAATAATAAAATATAAAATACATAAAACACAAATACAGGACTAGGACAACAACAAAAATACTTTAAAAAAAGTCCCTACTGTCAATGAGGGTTCGGAAGGCCCGTGGGTAGCTCCAATCTCCCCACCTCCAGAAGTTCTGCTGGGCTCCACAGCGGACCCTAACACTGTAGTCCTCATCAGGATGCAGGTCCAAAAGAACCAAGGATCTCAGGCCCACACCAGAAAATGTATGCTGGAGAGTTAAATTGCACTGGATGAGTGTTTGTGTACGTGTATTAGAAGATAAAAATTAAGAATCTGATTCAACTGGACACAATGAAAGGCACATTTAGCAGGTGCCCACATGCTGTAATGAAATATGTACCAGCTTGATGTACTCTTTGAAACAAAGACATTGTTTTTATTACATGGCAAATTTTCACACACACACACACACAACTCACATTTGTATGCTGGTTGGAGGTGAGTTCTACCTGGCAAATGAGAGCCAGTGACTCGTAGCGGTTATACTTCCACTGCCATAGCATAGTGGCGTTCCAGGCATGACTGACTGACGTCAGGTTAGCTGGTGCTACAGGACGCACTAAGATAATCACCAAATAGAAAAAGAAAGTGTATAAGTCTCAACCAGAGGGTAAATTGAAATTATGGTAAGATAAAAGTTATTATTGTATTATTGTCAGTTTAAAGCAATTTCATGTCTTTACAACTGTTAAATGTGTTTGTGCATCTAACCTTCATTAGTTAATTTCTCTGCATTCTAGCTAATCTTTTATGACTATTTGTTTTTATGTGCATTTACTTTTTATTTCTCTATTGTAAAGCATTTGTATCTTTACTGCTTGAAAGCACTATGTATAATTATTATATTTTTATGTACCATGTACTATGTGTTATGTTGTTATTTTTCTTAATCCTTTACAGTTCTTTCATTTTATTTGAATTCTTTCATTTTATTATTTAATTTCATTCATCCATTATGGGTTGTTCACATTATAAAGGACACCTACCTCTATTTCTGAGCTTAGCCGAGTCTGTGAGGCTGTATTGTCCCAGTGGGTTCTTAGCTACCAGAGTCCAGTTACCATCCCAGTGGGACAAACTACAAACCTCTTGTTTAACCCCAATCCATTTCTGTCTGACATCGGTGCAGGCCCTACATAAACAAAACATAATTAACTTTACCATTGGATTGAGCAGTCCAGAGATCTAGTCTACAGATTAGATCATCTAGACTAATCAAAACTAAACTTTGGGGAGGGTCTCTGGACTTATGCAGCTTAAATATTGAATGAAATTGAACTCAGAGCAGCCGGATTATCACTTTGGTGATTGGTTGGAGAAGAAATGGAATCCTCTCTGCCCACAGAAAACAAATAACTAGGAGCCAATGTCAGACTGAATAATGGAGTGGTAACGAAATGGATATTTCCTCTGCCTATCAGGCTATGTTTTTACTGTCTTCTGGTAGAATTCCAGTAAAAGATGTGGCATGTATCCAATCTAGTGTCAGTGGTAGTTTATTAACTATGCAGAGTGTGCATGTGCATTTTTTTTTAGAGCTGGGGGTGGGGGTGGGGGGTTATAAATAATGCGTTAGTATTTTCTCCCAAATGGTTCTGTGTGACAAACCATTTAACGCGTCAGATTAGTAGGTTGATCTACCTATCAGTAGATCCTGATAGGTACCAATCAGGATCTCTTTTCTCTTTTCTGCACACAGCTACAGCAGACCAACGGGCTGCAATTTTTGCATTATATTTGGTTTAACTACCTTCAAACAGAATCTACAGTGAGTCTAATCAGCCAAATAAACTAAAAGGTAATTGTGGATTAAGATTTCTCTGTTTAAAGACTAGACAGGAAGTTTCATCGGTAGCACTTCCTGGTCACTGTGAAAAGGGTCTATTCCACCATAGGGGCTCGAGCCTTTAGCTGATCTGCCCTGGCATACCCTTCCACTGCACATACGACATCTCTAGTCGTATGTGCATGTTATTCATGTTACGACTGCTGTGCGTTTTGCTGGAAAACCATCAAGCAGGGAAAACAGAACCCTTTGTTGGCATTGCGGCGTTAGGGGCTACTCTCTGTCTTAATACACAGCTGTGCATGTGCAGACGCCTATGAGTGTAGTTAGTACCTTCCATTCAATGTGTAGTACGTCCTTCGTTTTTTGCCATACAGATGTGTGTCTCGACCTTTGTTCCAGTGACAGACTGCTGATGCCAGGTCACGCGTCTCACACACCAGATCAATAGGCAGTGGGGGATCTAGGGAAATTAGGAATTAGTTAGTTAGTTATTAGTGTTGAATAACTACATTTTGTACAGTATTTATATTTGTAAACCACACAGCAGCATTTATCCATTTGGTCATCCATCTTACTTCCAACAAAGACAACTGCTCCAGAAAGTATTTTCATTTGGTTGTTGCTGCAGAAGACATTGGTTCCCGTCACATTAGAAGGTTCCTGATTAGCCTTCGTTGTGGCATAGCTCCGCCCACTTATCTTTGTCACATTCATTGGGGTGTTTTTGTATACAATGCTGCCAATCTGCATCCTCTCTCCCAAAATGCAACAGAAGGTGGTGTTCGCTCCTACGGACACAACTACGTCTTCAGGATACATTTGGGGTCCCTTGTTGCTAGGAAGATCCATCCCTGGAGATGAGAAGGACAGAAAAAAAGCAACTCAATTAAAAAAGGTCTCAGGGGATATATATACAGTGTATATGCTTTCATTCATATACTGTATATGTATATACAGTATATGAATGAAAGCAGTTTCTTGACTCTCTCTGCACACTTGAATGCCCACGATACAAATTAGCCTCACACCTTGCAGTTCCTGCACATTGCTCCACTCGCTGGTCACTTCCCCATCTCTGGAACGGAGTTGGACCGACAGAGAGGTACATTCAAGCGGTTCCACAGATGTCCAGTTCCACTGGTGGCGACCATTCACCTGATCTGGCCTCACCGTCTCCTGTGGTTATTGCACATCACGTGCATTAAGGAGGAGGCTTCTACCAAAGCACATGAAGGGTTTCAACCACACAAGAGCTAACAGGGCTGAATTTTAAAATGTTGTCTTGCCCCAACTGGTTTACACTATACACACAGACAAAAGATTTATCTTATTTACTGGTGATATTATGGCCAACAGCAGCAGCTGATGTCAAGCAAGTATTTTATCAGCAGTCTGGATGTTGTTGATGTACAAGGGAATTTTTGATGCACATAACAAACTTGCATTTGTGCATACATGTGAATGCATACATGTGTATGCATGTGCATGCTTGCACATTGTATGAAATAGAACAGGGCTCACGTAAAAGACGGTGTCATTGAGTTCAGTCCTTAGAATCATGAGGTCAAAGGTTGTGGCTCCGCCGCCCAGCCAGGAAACTGATAGCTGCTGTGTCTTCATATTGGCCACCAGACTCACCTGCTGTGGTACAGGGAGGGCTGGAAAACAACATACAAACCCATACAGTATGTGGCCACATTAGTGTATATTAGTGTATACTCAGACACTACTGGAGAGGTAAGTAAGGAGCTAAAGGACACAATAGAACAGCTAAGGACCTATCCTTAGGACTTAGGACACAAGTGCCTGCATCCAATGCTAGTCAATAAAACAGCCGTTGTACAATATACTGTGACATGATCAGAATACCGCCACACAACAGCCAATGAGAGATGTAGTGTGAGTGTTTTTCCACTGTTGGTTAGGATTGTATAAGTTGCATATTGTGTTCCAGGCACAAGCCTGGCCTGTAGGTGTGGTGAGTAAGTGAACAAACAACCACATAGTGTCATGGCCGAAGGGGTGCAGCAAGAGAGAGCTGCGATCACATGCATGGGGTGGTTCTTACCATCTTTGCCATGTGTGTGTGTGGCAGAGAGGCCCAGACAGATCCAGAGCAGCCACGTAGGGTTGGGCATGTTGGGCATCCAGCCAGGTCAGTGTCTGGAGGTCCCTATTACGTGAGCTTCCTCTTACTCCTACAGCAACAGCAGGCTAGACATTCTGGAAGACTGTGTGCAGACAACGGAAGGGAAAGGTAAGAGGTAGGAAAGGTACTGTACACAGGAAAAAACAGCAAGGAAGAAGGTTTTCCAAAGAGAAAAAAATGTCCCTTTAACGGCCCTGTATCAGTCATTTTAGACACCTTTCTCTCCTCCAGCTGAACAGTGTGTTTCAGTTGGTGTTGCATTTTGTTTAACGTGCCCTAACTTGACTGGTTATACTGCTTCATATTGACTGGCTGTATGAGTGGGAGGTTAAGTATTGGTTAATCTGTCACACCAAATCTGCTGTTTTGCACTATAGACATACTACAGGCTAAATGATATGTTAGATATATTTTAAATTTAGATCTGCCCTTTCAGAATGACACAACTGACCACAGTATTGGAAATAAAGAGAGCCCAGAATCTAAAAAGGAAAACGTAACCAGTCTCAAAGACATAGGTCTAATAAAAAACACAACTAAAGCAAATCTCTCTAAACATAATCTGTGTTATAAAATAATTGTAATTGTTCTGCAAGTAAAATGGTAAGTAAATTAAAGTACGTAAAAATGTAGTATCCACATGTGCAATGACTTTTCACTAGTGTACAGTATATCATCAGGTTTGAAGTTATTGAAGACACTCCCTAAGAAGTTGGTGACTCAATGAGAATTTGGCCACCTGGATATAGAAAAGGCTCATGAGACAACTATTGAAAGCATGCTCATCTGTTTAGCATCCACCAAGGATGACCTCCAAGATCGGCAAATGGATAAACAGGCAGCTTGAGAGAGAGCAGTTATTATAGACATGATCTGTCAGCAGTATCTACTGAATAAAGTAATAGGCTCAAACATTAACTGTCTTGAAACAAACAGAATAAAACAAACACAATAAGGCGGTTTACCACATGGTTTACAGTTACAATCAGGTCATTTAGCAGACGCTTTTATCCAAAGCAACTTACAATTACATGGTGCTATTACATAGAGCAGATAGGGGTTAGGCATCTTGCTCAAGGATGCGTACAGGTAGGCAAACTCTAGGGCTCAAACCCAGAACTTTCTAACTGGGAGTTCAACACCTAGATTATCCTGGATTATTTTGAAACATTCTCATTTTATGTTACTATACTAATATTCCCACCAGAAGTATTGCAGTGCAGATACACAAACAAGTTTTTTTCCTGGGACATACTGTAAGAATATTGTGTACTTATCATCATAATTACATCTTTCATTAATTAACAGTTGGGTCAGGCTTCTCAGGCTCCAGCCAAGTTTGCTGCTATCTGTCATTACAGAACACAATCAAGTAATACTGACTGGCCAGCTGCCATTCAAGGAGTCAGCCAATAGCCATAGAATCCGTTTTGCAACAAATATTGTGAACTGGAGATGCGCTTAGAAATAACTAATTTAACATGGAAAAAAGAAAAACACCAAGCCGACCAATGAATCGACTATGAGGGAGCAGCTCTACAAGGAATGTTAATTTATAATGGAGAGATTTATAGAGAGAAGACCCACTTCACACACACACAGCCGTGGGCTGGGAGCTGCTGTACCTGCGCCCTCCTACAACTACTCCACGGAATGGACCAGGAATATACAGTACTATCTAGTCAACTGATAAGTTGGCATCATAACTGAATACAAAGAGTTAGCTTGGCAAAGTCAGCCATCTGTATCTATGGCTAGGTTTTCAGGTACAGTATCTCGACTGAGCCTTACCACTATGTGTTTGTTCTTACTGGGAGAGCAAGCTTGACATTCTGTTGAATGGAAATGTCCCTCCCTGAATTAACCATGAGAAGAAATGTCGCAAGATCTTTTGGCACAAGCTTAGATGACCCTGTCTGTCTGCCTTAGTACTGTGTGTGCGTGTGTGCGTGGGTGGTTGTGTATCAACCATGGTTCGGCATTGCAGTTAGGCCTGGAGAACCCTCTCACAAACACCAGTGATTTCTACAGATACTGAATACTTTTTGTGCTTGGGTATTACACCTATGCATGTTTACATTACATGGACATACACCACTCAAAGTTGGAGGTTTTCAAAGTGTGCAACTAGAACTTGTTTAAATGTTTACTAATTCAATGTTTGTTTTTAGCTGTGTTTTTTCCTGCACAGTAATGACACATTTGAATAAATAAAATGATAGCCTAAATAAAAAAAATATTTTCCTATCCAACAACAGAGAGAATCCTCACATGAAAATACTGAAAGATATCTTACCAAACCCTTGATCCCCGGAGGGTTGGTTTCAAATTTAGACTCAAGGTTGAACCCTTAACCTTTCCTATAGCTGAGCTCTGCTAGAATAAAGCTAATCTATAGTGCTTATGGGAGCAAAAGGAGGGGAAAATCAAGATAGTTTTCTGGGAAATACAACCAAGAAATTGATAGCCACAGACAGAAAAATGTGCATGTGAGCGTGCACATGCACACACAAATCAATGCCTCTTCTGTAGCTGCTGTACCCTTCTCCTAACAACAATAATAAATGTGACCACAAACTATCAAGGGTTTGGAACATCCAAAAGAGACTGATATGGTGCTACTTAACACAGGCAAATTCTAACATCAATTTAGAAGAACATGGTGTAACCACAACAGAGACCAAAATAGAGACAATAACAGCAAAGAGCAAAAACCAAAATCACAACTTTTAAACCTCCACTACTCTAGAAAAAATAATACACATCAATTTGTTATGATTTTATCATGGCTCAATTTTCTCGATTTTCTTTCTGAAATATGGTTGGTTGGAATTACTTCAGAAAATATGTCAACTTCTCAAAAGGGTGATTTGTTTTTCAGCTAAAGATCGCATCTATCAATGAACACAAAATTATTATTATTCTCCTTCTGGATAGAACTATGTAGGCCTAGTGCTAAATAATTGCCTAGTCTTCTTGGTTCTCATACAAACTCCTAAAGTAATAAAAACTAAACCTGCAATACCAACCAGTGTGAAAACAAAGATAATTAGAGAATACCTCCTTCTCCTAAATATGTGTTGGATGCCTTAATTGGGGCTCAATCCAACCAGAAGCTTAGTCTTGTATCTCCATCCTAAATGTAGACTGCACAAGTCTGTCATTAGGCTGTCATACTATGACCACCAGAGTCAGAGAAACAGGGCCACTGTGGCGACATTCTGAAACTGGAGACTTCTAATTACGTTTGACCATTACATGGTATATAAGAGAGACAGAGAGATAGAGAGAGAGTAAAGAGAGACAGCAAGAGAGAGAGAGAGAGAGAGAAAGAGAGAGAGAGAGACCAACGACTGACCGGATGTTAATGAAAGAATGAATGAGAGTGAAAGAGTGACTTGGGAGTGTGGGGTGGGATTAAAGTGGGACTATGTGTGTAATGGTGTTCCGGCCTGGGCGGAAAAAGGACATTCAGTTCTCAGTGACTGTAGTGTTTGGACCTCAACCAAACTCTATTTCCTTCCACTCCTTTTCACGTAATGAAAGAGAAACCCATTCTGTCTTTCTACATAATGTCTGTACAGTGTGAATTAAACACACTTTCTGCATGTCAACCACAAGCCCTGTCATTCATTATATTTACTAGCAAGTTAGTGTTAAAATGCACACATCGAAAAAAATATGAAAATATGTTTTTGTTTTTTTTAGTGGGGCTCTGCCCCACCTGCTCATATGACCGGGCCTATGGCAGGCAGTTTAATTTAACATTTCATCGAACCACACTCCTATATGCAATTACATTTTAGATATCCATAATATTTCTGCTAGTCAAAATTGTATTTAGTCAGAACGGTAATTAAAGATACTGTATCTACAATAACATTTATACTAGTAGAAATTGTGTTTGAAGATATCTACAATTTTAATTGTACTAGTCAAAACTAAATTCAAGATATCTAAAAAACAGTGGCCGTTATTACATTTAATAGCTAGACTGGATAGGCTATATATTGCAGATATCTGTAATTAAATTCTTCCTAGTCAAAAAGAACATTTCAGATATCCACAATTATCATTTCCGATATCCACAATGTCATTTGTCCTAAAACAAATTACATCACTTTTGCCATTCATGTGTGTTAACCTATTGAAAAGTTGCCGTCCTACCAACCTGCCAACAGATATCCACAATACATTTGTGGATATCTGCAATTGCATTGTTCCTAGTCCTAATTCTAATTGTAGATATCTGAAATTGCATTTCTATTAGTCATAATACCAATTGTGGATATCCGTTATAAAATGTTTACTAGTTCAATGTATTTTGGATATTCAAAATGACATTATGGATATCTGGAATGGTTTTTCATTTTGGACATCTGAAATTCAGATTATGACTAGTAACAATTGGACTGTAGATATCTGAAATGGGAGTTTTTCCTAGTAAGAATTCTATTGCAGATATCCTGAATGTTGTTTGTGGATATGAAAAATACACTTGTGGATATCTGAAATTGAAAGGCCAACACACATGAACGGCAAAAGTGACGTTATTTATCCTAGGAAAAATTACGTTGTAGATGTCTGAAATTGTGGATAGGAAGAATGTCATTGTGGATATCTAAAATGTTCTTTTTGACAAGGAAGAATTTAATTACAGATATCTGCAATATATATCCAGTCTAGCTATTAAATCTTAAAACGACTTGCCATTTGCGCCTGACCACAGAATCTACTATACGTCATCACAAGAGCTTTCATCACTGGCAACCTGCTGGGAATCTACAGTATCCATGTGGCAACCAGACAGCGCGATAAAAACTATTTTAACATCAATGTCATCACATAATAATTCCACATCATCGTTAATTGTAATATATATAATATATATTGTAATCTCTTTATAACTCTTTGAGTTAGTATGAATTGACTAAAGGCAATTCCTCCAGATAATAAGTTAATTTAGCACCTCCCACACACTACAGGCCGTCAAGTTGTTTTGAACACAAATGCTAGCGGGCTAACACTAACATGACTGCCTCTAGGTTATTGCGATCTTCAAAAATAACACAAAAATTACCTCGGACGTTGCTTGATATCATTTGCACGGAAACCTTGGCTATAAACACATCAACACACAAGGATCTACGTCTCCTCGTTATGCCCCGTCCCAGTGTGTACACAATCCCTGATTCCAGAATGGGTCAATGGGATAGGGAGGATTACTGGAAAAGGGCGGGGCATGACACTGGAAAAACACTGGAACTATCTAGGAACTACTTATTATTTCGAATTATTTACAGAAATAAATGTAATAAAATATGATATATTATTTTTTTATTTACAGTTACTGTTTAAATAAAAACAGAATGAGATGAAGGATTAAGCCGTACCAATGTGTGACGCAACAACGTCGCCCTCTGTTGGAGAACAATATTAGCAATCATCTATCAATCTATCAATCTATCAATCTATCTATCTATCTATCTATTTAAGAACGTCTTTCTTAGTGTTTTGTAACTGGTGCTGTTTCGAGTAAAACATGCAAAGTAATATCACGACGAACCAAATACCGGTAACTTAGTGATAATTTAGTGGCAGGGCTGGTCATAAATCTAAACGGTTCAGAGTAGTCCAGTTAAATCAGAAATTTTATTTGATTGTTTTGATTGAGTTTGTGGTACCATACTCTGCTGTCGTAGGTAGGTGGCGATAAGTGCACATCATGGTCTTGTCAACGGCTACCCGCGGTACAGAGAAGAAAAAAAACGAGATTCGGCGGACCAACAGCGCTACTTTTGTTTTGAACAACAGTCTCTTCACGGCAACAATAGGTGCTAGTGCATCGGTTAGAATAGCAAGGATATCGTCGTCCAATATATCTGTAATGTAACGGCATCATTTGGCTTTCGTACAGGTAAATGTAAAGTACTCTTTGACAGGCAATGTTGGACAAGTTATTACTGTAACGCGTGCGGTGCCCAGCGTACTTTACACTATTGGTTGCTAGGAGCTTAGCTTGTCAGTGTAATTGTAAGATTTGATTTAACCTTCTCCTTGGTACCAAGGAGGAACTCACTGTTTCACATGAAATGCACTAAGGAAAATAAATATACAAATAACTAAATGTATACACAAATTTACCAACAATGTGCATTTTATAAATGTAAAATTAATGCAAAAGTAGACACATTGGCTAATTCCCCTTGTTTAAGTTTATAACTCCCAACAGTGAATGTCCCTTCTATGCCTGAGTGGTTAGCACTCCTCTCTACTCTCCCACCAGGAGCGTTTGCATGCTCAGGCCCTTCTCTACCCCTCCCCCTACTGCCACAACCCTAGCAGAAATTGTGACAATAATTGTACAGAGCTAATCATTGTGCCTGTGATACCAGCCAGGCTGATATTACCCCCCCCCCCCCCTTTGTGTGATGTTGCTTTAATGTTAACTATATAACTTAATTAATAACTTTAAAACATTTATATCAACAAGGCCATTTATCAGTAATTAGAGAAAAGGAGTTAAGACTTTTGTCATTTTTTTTCTACTCACCCAGTAAAATTAGAAAACTTACTTCAGGATTCACTTACAAAATTAGGATCTATGTCTATTTTGTGTATGTATAGCCACATAAGTATCATGAGAAACAGAATACAATATAACATTAATATTATTAAACTCGCAAGTATCAACAGCATGGAGGTTTGATCTCTCTAGTCTGTGTCACTTCATGTTAATTTGCAATGCTCATAGACTAATAATGCACTCTAGTGGGTCAAATAAAACTCATCTCACAGTAGGCTATCCATATTTACGGCTGTCACCACTGGTGACAACTAAACAAGTTGGTAAATTAAATTAGCTTGAATAGGCCACGTGCAAACTCCCAGTTTAAAATTCCATGTAGAGTGCAGTGTGGTTCATGACACTTTGGATTTAATTGACTGCTTGGTGGATTTTTTTTCCTAGCCCCAAAATGGTCCAGGATAGTGCTCAGTTTCGACGGCGGGGTGCACAGGACTTCGTGGCATATTATGATTACGCCTGTGCCAGACAGGACTCAGTCCCGCTCCCAGCTGTCAAAGTGAACGTGGCAAAAGGGATGTTGGATTTCAATGGAGACAGGATCAAAGTAACAGACTGGCCACCCATTCTCAACTCAATCTCCATCAACAAGCACCTGAAGCACATCGCAATCAGTAGCACATACCAGACTAGTCTGGTTGGAGGCCACACAGGTACAGTAAGCAAAACAGCCAACACCACCTTTTAAATAAACCCAAATACAGTTTAATATTTCAAAACGTTGTGATTTACCAGTGTGTAAAATATTGAATGTGCCTTTTTCTTTACGCATTCTAGATAGCAGGTATAACAAGTCCAGCTACAAGAAGAAGATTCCGGCCATCCGCTCTAAGGACATGACACAGAAGTTGTGTAAAGCTCTAAGAGATTGTCTCACTGTGTCTCCCAGCCTCAAAACTCTGCAAGTTAATGGGCTTCCACTGAGAGAGCGGGACCTCATCGTGTTAACGAGGGTAGAAACAGAAAAGACTAGGCGATGTTAGAGATATAGTAGACAGACTGATGATGACAATTGGTGTGCTTGTACTTTAATCCGTTCTCTGCCATTATAGGGTCTGGCAAAAAGTCTTTCATTGGAAAAACTGTCCCTGGCCAACTGCCCAATTAGCGATGATGGATTAGAGGGTAAGTACAATATGTTTGTCCCATTTAAGTCATCTTTATAAAGTATCTTCTAGTTTTCATAGCTTTTTGGCCTGCACAAAGGGATGTACTTTATGTTGGTTTACTCTGTATCTAATTATATTTATATTTTTCTTTTAGTTATTTGTCAAAGTGTGAAGTACTCCGCAAGCATTAAAACCGTAGATTTCACAGGATGTAATCTGACTTGGAGAGGGGCAGAGCACATGGCAAACATCATAAAGGTGTGATATCTTAATTCTTAATATCTATCTAATATCTATATCTTTTTTATAAGGGCTCTTTTTGTCTAAACTCCTTGAAAGCAGCATTGTCTTTCTGTAAACTCCATCTCTGTCTCCATCTAGTGGTGTGTATGTTGACCATCAATTATTAGAACCAAGATATAAATGCAACATGGGTAGAGAAATGTACCATATCTTTTCAAGGCCGTAGAAATTGCAGGTGGTAGCCATGCCCACGGTTTTATAGGTTGTGTCGCAATGTGAACATTGATACAATTTTATATAACTCTTTGAGGAAGTGCCACGTTTCTGCACTCTCGCTGGTCCTTGGCTCCTGTGTGCTTGTTCTGTCTCTATACACGGAGAGCTTGTCCAGACAAATGTTAGACTACTCCTTTATATTTTTATTTATTTATTTTTCAATTAAAATATAAAGGATCACTGGAAATATTATATAAAGAATCTTTAGTGAGTCAGGGTTAAAGCCATGCATAGTTAATATTAATAGCTTTTAACATTGTCAAATGGAAAACTCTTGACACTTTGGCACACACTCCAGTTCCAATGCTCTTGTTGAAAGACCTTGCTTAATACTCTGATGTAGTTGGTTAATAAAAAGATGGCAAATTCTCTACTGCTTGAACAAGATTGAACTCTTAATTTTTATGTCGTGCTTGCTGTAGCACCAAGGCATGCGGCGGCATGGTGCAGCATGGGCCGAGTCCCTGAGGTACCGCCAGCCAGAGTTTGAGGGAATGGAGGGTCTCCGCCGCATCACCCTTAACTGTAACACTCTGATAGGAGACCGCGGGGCGGCCGCCCTCGGACATGAACTGGCCGAGGACCTCTGGGTTAAAGGTTAGGACCTGTGTGTGTGTGTGTGTGTGTGTGTGTGTGTGTGTGAGATGAATGTGACACCTCCATCCATCCATCCATCCATCCATCCATCTATCTATCTGTTCTATTTCTTGACTACTTCACAACAGCTGTTGACCTCCAGAAATGCGGTCTTTCCAACGAGGGAGCTCGTCGCTTGCTGGAATCCTTGAAGACAAACTCTACTCTATGTGTTCTGGATATCCGCAGTAACCCTTTAGTGGGTAAGGAAGTACCACGGTAGAAAGCATTGTGCTATTTGGACACTTTGTAAGGGGCCCTGGGTTATATTGTTGTTTGATGATTCTTTGCTTCTTTTCTCCATATCTTCTTCCTGCCTTCAGATAAGGCCCTCATAAAAACCACAATAGAGAAGGTCCTGATGAACGCTGATGCTCAGTCATCAGAGGTAAGCGTAAAAGTATCACCTCAATGACTGCTAAAACATCATTCAGTCTATGTGTGTGTGTGTGTTTTATGATTTACAATCCTGTTTTTGATGGCTTATATATCATCTTTTTGGGTTTAGTACGACTGGATCAAGCCCCCGGGCTTCACAGTTTCTCCAAAGCCACCTGGTCCAAAGAAGCGAACACAACCCTGCGTAGTTAAAGGGAAAGCTACATTTAGGATTGGTATGTGGTAGTTTTACTGTTACTGTACTATTACTACTACATTCCATCTGTCCAAATTAAGTCACGACATGTCATTGATATATCTATATTAACTGCGGTATTATTTGAATGGCTCTGAACAGAAATTTGTTATGATATAACTCTCATATGTAGTTATAACAGGATAGTACATTTATGAATCTATAGGGAGTAGTCATTACTACACGGTGGTGTCTAATGGACCATTACTTGCAGTATATATTTCGCATTGTACAATATTTATCTAGCTATATACTGTATCTATAATTTATACAGAGCCTGTAGATGATAATAATTACAAAAAAACATGTATGATAGTTGGAGAACTAAGAAATAAATATTGGCCAACAACAGATTGAAATGCACGATTTACTAAATTAACAAATATATGAATTTAATTAGTCTAAATCTTATAAAAGTATAAATTACAAAAGAAATGCAGAATAAGTTAAGACCATGATCTGACATGGCATGTCTTTCTAAGCTACTGCCACAGTGATTTTGTGAATATGCAGCCGTGCACCCTTACACCTAAAGCAGCCAGTACAACACTTTTATTAATGCTGTTATCTCATACATAAATCCGCTGATTCTCTCACTTGTCACCTTTGCTCTTTAATAATCATGATACACGTTATGAATTCAGGTAATTTCCTGTATTACTACTTATCGACACAACATATCTGTGAAGGTAAATATGTTGCAAAATGCGCGAGCTTGTAGACTTGATGTGAGAACTTGTAGAATACGATGTGAGAGCTTGTAGAACAAAATTGTTCACTTGTAGAACAAACATCTTCACTTGTAGAAAATATTTACACACGTGTGTTCTGAATGTGAAGTCACAGGAAAAATTTTTTACAAATGTTTAGATTGATCTTTACATGAAATGACAGCTGCAAACTTGTAATCCAACATTTACTCATATATTATGTAAAATATCTCTCGCTTGTTAACGTTTGACTGCATTAAGTCTGTTATAGTATTAAACAAAAAGTTATTGTTTCTAGCATGAGCAAATATCCCTTTGGACGCGGGCATATTTAGGGCAATGTCATTGGTTGGGAGAAGTAACTAATTCACTTGAGTAACTCTGACCGAGTGCTGTTTCAATCTTGGTCGTAAGTGACTAGTGACGTTTTGGGAAACAGTCACTGAACGACTTGTTGAACCAGTCGAATACTTTCATTGAACGTGAGTGAAATGATTTGAATCTTTAAAAATCTGCCATATCTAGTTTGAATTCTATTTAAACAAGAAATCTACATTTAAATTATTATTATTATTATTATTAATTATTTTATAAACTTTAGCTATTTAACAACGTGTAGGAAGAACAAGCGAGAGCAACTCGTGCTGATGATGTAAATTTTCTGTAACAAGAATGGAATAAAAAGACGGATAATGGTGTCCTAACACAATTACTGCCAAAACAATTTCTATACCCCAACACTAAAACTAACAAGGCCAACGTTAAAGTGCAGATATAAATATGGAACTTAAATGTAACATAAATCACACACTGAGCACAAGAAACTGGGAAAGGAGGTGGGGCTTAGTGCCCACCAATTTTTTCTGATTGGTTCCCCACCACACCCACCCCACTCTGCTCTCTCACTTCCATGGCTAGTGCAAGTTAGCTTTGCAAACAGATTTATCGCCAGAAGTGTTGCAAAAGTAAAAGCTTGCAGATTTGTCACTCTGTGATGCAGTGACCAATTCAAGATGTTGTAATCACCGAGTTGTGGTTGTTCTGGAAAATAAACTTAGTTTAAAAAAAAAAAAGTATGAGTAAATGTTGGCCAATAAGTTGGCTTGTGATGAATAACCACAAGCAAATGAGTGAAAGTATTATGCTGTCATGGCATGTTATTTTTTCTCATTTGCTTTGGCTGTCTAGAACCCTCTTTTTTCCTACCTCAGATCTCAGATCTTATAAGAACACTTGATATTCCCTCATTAGATGTCGTTTCTATTGCTCACAATAATATTGTCATTTTGGTACTTAACATTACTTTAGTACTTTATTTTGGTAATTAACATGACATACTGATCTCCTTCTCCAGGCCCTCGAAGGAGGACCTCATCTGGCAGTTCAGGTGTTACCCAGCAGCACATCTATCATTCTCGCTCCCGTTGTGTGCCTTGGAGAACCGCTGCTCGCGCTGAACGTCAGAGGTGAGAAGCCGAATGAACAGAAACCGAAGTTCCCCACTATCTAAATCGTATTTAATGCACTGGATTGTAGGGGACAGAATGTAATTACCATGTTATTATAGAAATAACATAATTTCCTAGTTTTCAGTTTCTAATTTTCAAAAAGCAAAAAATCACTATATTGTAATTTATACTATTAAATATAAAAATTACATACGTTTTGGCCATCCCTAACAAATTTAACATTTGTCTAAATTGTATCCTATTGGTGTGTTAATGAAATAATTCAGCATTACAAATGACCAGTAACATAGGCGTCATTTACACTGGGGACGCTGGGGACATGTCCCCACCACTTTTTGAAAGCATTTGGTTCAAATATTACCCTGACGTGATTGGCTACTGACCAATGTCAGTCATATATTGACTAAAATTTGAGTTTATCTAAATTATCTAAATTTAGCTAGCTACACCGAGGCTGCGTGGTCTGTAAACAACAGAAGCCGGTTCTCGGCTCTCAAGATGGGAGTTAGCTAACGTTAGTTAGAAATTCCATGGGACTACAGCTCCTTTCCAGCTTCATAATGACAGTATTTATTTCACGGCATTTTATAGTGGTCAACTTACGCTGTGATGGCAGAGGAAGATTTCACATTTTGTGGATTTGGTTGTCTGACTGCACTGCATTCTCTGTGGGTTGCAAATCAATAGCCCCCACAACTTTTCAACACAAACTGACGCCCGTGACCAGTACCCAATCTTGTTGTTTAGCAAGGCAGAATTGCCCAATTTTGTGAGTTAAGCATTTCAGTCTGGTCATTGAACAGCTCTCCATTAATATCTCTTCTTTCTGTTATCTGCAGACTGCTGTTCCAGAATAATATGGATACTTAACTGTTTATCAGGCAGCATGCCTACCTTAAACATAAAGGACAGTATCTTTATATACTGTCCAGTTCCTTTTCCTCCGCCATAGCCTAGCAAATCATTTAAAGTAACACTATAACCAACAGTTATTTTATGTTTCCAGAGGTTTACCTCCTGCTGGTACTGTGACACGTCAGAGTTTTCAGGTGAGGGATACCTTTTCTTCTACTTTTTAAGTAGCTAAAGCTTTTTTTCTACACTTTTTAACCTTCTAAATATGGAATAACTATCAGCCATGACAGCATAATACTTCCACTCAGCTTTTAGAGCTCTTGGTCAGCTATGATACTGTGCAGTATATTTGGTCTCAGTTATTTCTTGCATTCAACATCCCTTGCCTGGAGTGCAAGAAAAGCTGGTCTCACACATTTGGAGACGGGCTCACACAATAACTCACCTGCTGTTTGGATGGCCTAGGCTGGTGTTCGCTATTTCCCCGCTATTTCCCTCCTTTACTCTAACAAAAGATCTTCCACAGGGTGCGACTACAGTAAAGGTTACTATAGAGTCAGACTCTGAGGAAACGGAGGATGAGGAGGACGATGGGGTGGTTGTAGCAGAGGAGCATCATCCATCTTCTCACATCCTCAGGGACCGGATCTCTGGACGACAGCTCCAGCATGTGCAGGTCAGGCAGGTGGGGGAATTTTTTGACATAACATTGTACAATAAGAGAAGTAAATATGTTTGCGTGTATGCGTGACAAACTTGCTGTTTGTCTCTCATAAAATAATTAATATTGTTATAAAATCTATTTAAGGCAGGAAGTCTGTCCAAAAAAAGAAGGCTTTGCTTCCATGTTTAAAAAAAAATAAGGTGATGAATAGTAAGTTAGTTAGTAAGTTAGTTATTTTTTATTTTTTTAGTATTTTTTATTACTTTTGACAGTTCTTAATGCGGTGCTGTGGCAATGCCAGTTGACCATATATCAGTGTAAGTTCTACACTAGCATGTCAGACCAAGCAGTGTTATTTTACACATTCACACGCATTTGCACACTCCCAACTGAGAGGTGCGTGTGCATGTGTGTGTGTGTTTGTGTGCATGTCCTGCAGATGGAGCTAGAAGAATGCCGTCGGAGGTTGGCAGAGGAGCGTCAAGCCAGACTAAAATCAGAGTCGAAACTCATGGAGGTACTGACCCCCCCACCCGCTGCCACAACGTACTGTTTCTCATATGCGACTCATGAACCCCAAGAAGACTTCACTGTAAATCTGTGGTTCTGGGGTCGCTATAACGCCATCTAGGAATGCACCTTTTTCAAAGTAAAACAATAAACTACAATTGTAATAAACATACAGTGTTTTGTTGCTGTTCAGTCTTGCCATGAAGTCACATGTATTAATTATTTAGTCACATTTCCATTACACCGACTTGTTTCATTGGAGGTGTTGGGTCTTTGATGTCGTGCTGACAAATATAGAAGAAAACCTGGTGTGTAGCAGGTAGTGAAGTTTGATATTTATGGACAACATTGATGTTTAATTCTCCATTCTTACGCTTTTCCTTTTCAGTACGAGATGGAAAACACTCGCCTTCGCAGCCTTAACCTTTCCTTGTCAGAGGCACTTGTAGCACCTGGCAAGGGGGCTGTTTCCAGTGTTCTTGAGGACGAGGCAGTCCTAGAGAGTATTGAGAGCTCTTTCACCAAATTTCACGCCTTCCTGGACCTCCTCAAGGATGCAGGGTTGGTAATCTTAGAAATCAAACTTTTTTAAATGTATTTTTTTACCCAAACCTTGTATAAACGGGACGTCAACAATCTCCTTCCTTTTGGTCCAATATCGAATGGTAAATCCCTGTTTTTTTCCTTTCACTGTATTCATTCAGAACATGTACAAAACTATTTTTTTTCTAATTTTGTGGCCTGAACTTCTTCCTCGCCCTCTCTGGTTTATGCTCTGATTTGCTCCGATGGGTGTTCCTGAAATTTGTCTTGAATACTCAAAATAAAAAAAGATGTCCTCCACCTACTAACTAACTCAATGTGCTTCACATAAAAACATGTTATACAATAAAACAGGATTTAAGAATAATGCATAAAAAGACATTTAAATTATATATGTAAAAAAAAAAAGAATAAGCATTTAAATTAAAAAATGAAATCAAAATGTCAAAAATCTAAATGCAGTTTGCAGTTTAGCAGAAAGCAATAGTGAACATAACGTTTTTAGTCTAGATTTAAAAGTAGTCAGTGTTGGTGCAAGTCTCAAATCTTATGGAAGTTTATTCAAGCTATTTGTTGCATAGGAGGTAAATGCTGCTTCTCTATGTTTTGTTTTGACTCTGGGGACAGTTAACAGACTGGTCCCAGATAACCTGAGGGGTCTAGAGGGTTCATATTGTAAAAGCATTTCAGTGATGTATTTGGCCCTAAACCATTTAGTGATTTATACGTGTTTTTCTAAGTCTTGTTTGGACATGAGTCCTCTAAGTCTTGCCATGTTTTTATGGTGATATTAGGCCGATTTTGTTACTGACTTGATGTGGCTGTTGAAATGTAGGTCTGCATCTATGATAACACCAAGATTCTGTCTTGTTTTTTGGTTTTCAGAGACAGGGAGTCAAGGTGTGAGCTAACTTTTAGTCTTTCTTCCTTGGCACCAAAGATAATAACCTCAGTTTTGTCCTTATTTAGTTGATGAAAATTCTGGAACATCCAGTCATTGACTTGCTCAATGCAGGACTATCGTCCTAGCATCTATTGGACGATAGTCATTTGGTGATAGAGCTATACTGTACATGTTTTTCGCCTGCATAACTGGTAAGCGATGTTGTTATTTCACATAATTTGGCCTAGCGGGAGCATGTAGAGGTTGAATAGAGACAGACCCAGGATTGAGCCTTGGGGGACTCCACATGTAACGTTAGTTAGCTCAGATACGTAGTTGCCAATGGAAACAAAGTAGTTCCTGTCTTGTAGATAGGACTTAAGACCAATTTAAGACTGTGCTGGAAAGCCCAAACCAATTCTTCAACCTATCCAAAAGTATTGAGTGGTCAACAGTGTCGAATGCAGCACCAGTAACGCCAGTATTGGAATTTGACCAGAGTCAGTGCTAAGATGAATATAATTTAGAACTTAATAACAGAAATTTCGGTGCTATGGAGGGGGCTAAATCCTGATTGGAAGTTGTCATAGCAACCAGTTGAGACTAAGAAGTAATTAAGTTATGTAATACAAAGTTTTTGATGATTTTACCTAGGTATCTAGGCTCCGCTTTTATAAAATGCAAACTCATTGCATTTATGGGTGGATAGGAGTTCAGGGGTTTGTCAGCCTCTCAACGGTTGCAAATAGGGTTTGTGCATTATTAATGTTTTTGGTAATGGTATTGGAGAAAAAAGATTCGCTAGCACTTTTCAAGTCTAGATTGTAAGGACAGAGGCTGTCTTTATACAGTATATGTCATGACATACAGTACATGTAGTTTTGTTTTGCGCCATTTGCATTAAAATTAACAGCATTCTCTTTTCTGTATTTTTACAGATGCAGCATTTCTCCATGGTGCTTTTTGCTTACCAGAAAAGTTTTAACCTTAAGAGGTGCAATGGCATCTATTATACTGTAACATTCTGTTTAGAGTAACACGTTTAGAGTTAAAGTTATTTACAAGGTAATTAATAGAGCTTGAGTGATGATGTTTTTAAAAAGTACACTAGTATTTTCATTGATATATGTTAAAGAAATTCAAAAAGATATTCAAAAACCTTCAGGACACAACTTTCCAAAGTAGATCTCTTTTAATATAACTTGAAGCAAGGGAACAGTTTACAGATTGTGGGTGTGTGTG
>JAOEHI010043716.1:0-21361 GCA_025447815.1 Percopsis transmontana
GAGAGAGAGAGAGAGAGAGAGAGAGAGAGAGAGAGAGAGAGAGAGAGAGAGAGAGAGAGAGAGAGAGAGTTAAGTTTTGTTAATATAATTATTATAATGCATTTTGATTTAATAACACTAACACAGTAGCATGTATTAGTTGCGGTGATATATTAACACAATCCAAACAGTAAACCATAAAGAGTAACAATAATCTACCACTTGTTTTGAGTTGTGAACTTGAAATGAGATACCAGAGCTTGTTCCCTCTCTCCTTCAGCAACCACAATACAATATCATCCTTTTACAGTACATATTGACAACGTATAAGTAACAATACTCATTGTTCCTGCTGTGTGCTCTACTGTGTTCAGGATTTGCATTTGGCGGGATGGAATGCTTTATTTTGTGGAAGCCACTTGCACTTTCTGTGCTATAAGCAAATGATTGTTGGCCCTGTAGGCACATTGTTGGCACTGTGGTACTTCAGAGACACAGAGGTGTAGCCAGAACTTTTCTACTGGGGGAGCCAGCTAGGTCCAGTCATTTTATTAGGGTAGCACTTGGCAGATTATCATAAAAGTTACTTAAAATCTTTCGAATATTATGGTATCCTATTGAATAATGGCAATAGATTACTACATACAGACTATTTACATTTACAGGTGCGCACTGGGGAAGGGAGACACGGAGCGCGCATGGGCCTATGCGCGCCGATCGTGACATTAACATTCTTAGTGCCTATCTAGCAGAATAGAAAGAAGGATTTAAAAAAAAAATGTTTAAAGGGAGGATAGAATAAGGATTGTTAGTGGGATTAGTGCTATGAAGTAGAAAGATCGGTGGCCGAGGTACCAAAATGAATTCTGAAGAGGTGGGTTTTAAGTCTCCTGCGGA
The DNA here is from genome assembly GCA_025447815.1 of Percopsis transmontana. Classification (NCBI taxonomy): domain Eukaryota; kingdom Metazoa; phylum Chordata; class Actinopteri; order Percopsiformes; family Percopsidae; genus Percopsis; species Percopsis transmontana. The sequence continues at coordinate 877 of JAOEHI010043716.1, forward strand.
AGACTGATAATGATTCTGCTGTTCTGACCTCTGAAAATGGTTAGCTAGATGACTACATACATATCCCTGCTTTATTAGGCTACATTATTTTCAATACCGCTTTATTCACCTGTTGCTGTCTTTTTGTAAATAAATATACATGTATTATGTCCAAAAATGAAAAACAAAGTATCATCATGGACAATGTACATATCCTTATTAGACTACATTCTTTTCAATACAGCTTTATTCGCCTGTTGCTTTGTCTTTTGCCAAACACGTTTTGCACGATTTGATCGTGAGTTATGTATGCCGGAATATCCGAATGTGCAAACATCAAACCAATTTTACCTAAATTCAATGGAGGACTTATGATTGTGTTCCAGCACCAAGTTTCACAGAATGCAAAAAAGTTTGCCACCTCCACTCTCATGAAACAAATTTGGGTGCTGCTTAGCCATGTCTTTGGCCATTATTTTTGGTCGGTAAATTAGATGTATTTGGAATCATGTCTCTGCAAAAAAACATTTGAGTAGGCTACTAAATGAAGATTGCAGGTGATCATGTGAAGGTTATGTTCAATAGGATATTGATTGTTTTTTTTCTCTTGAGATTTGTTTAATGCGGAAATATGAGGAAATAGGACAACATTACAAGCCATTCCAAATAATGCAGTGATTGGCTGAATTTGTGTGAATTATTGCAATGCAAAGATCCTGGAGGGACTGCATGAGGCAGACTTTCATCTGGCAGTGCAGCAGCAGGCCGGGGGAGGGATCGAGTGTGACGCAGTGACGGACGGTCAAAAGCGGCTGGCTGGCTATGCATTTATTTTCTTTCACATGAACTGTTATGAAAAATATACATTATTGATTTAAATGTATAGTAGCTACCTAATGTAAATGATCAGACAGAAGCATATTATGCATACTCAGAAACATATTATGCAAATGTGACTTGCAAGGGGGTCCAGTAGGGGGGAAGAGATTGTATCAAGGCCCTGTCCCCCCCTTGGCACCGCCCCTCAGTCCACATGCAAGTGTCTTTTTTTTTGTTTTTTGTGTTTTAATGTGGCCAGACCCTATAGGAACTCTCCTGTTGAGGTGGACCTCACAGTCAATCAAAGGAGGAAAACGTGCTTGCCCCGGCAGGTAAAACAAATATCTTTGGACCAGATCAAGGCAGATAACACGGGCCCTCAGGATCAACCACCGACCTTGCTTAAACGTGATAAGACATGAGCGGTTTGTACAGGTCCCCTCCGGGAAAATCAGCACCTGTAAAACAAAGCTTTATTATAGCCTCATGCTACAGTTGATGTTATGACATTGTAAATCTAGGAAACAAAATTAAATATACTTTTATACAGTATTAAAGCAATGTTACTCATACTTAACTATTTTCTAAGATGAGCAGTTTTAGAGTTTAACTGAACTTGGTGCAATTGCTGTAGCTTATATTCCAAAAAAGGAAATATATAACCAAAAATGTTATTTGTACTTAAATAAAAATGACTTCTGAGGTCTGTGTGAAGGTGAAAGGTAGGAAATTAAGCATGAAGTCTACGAATACAGACCTGTGGCCAGAGGCCTCCTGACTTGGCTCTGCTGTCTATCTCCCGGATAGTGTTCTTCCTGGAGTCAGGGTCCTGTCGGGACACCAGGACAGGCTGCAGGCAGCGCAAACACCCTGCACAGCACACACACTTTCACTTAAAGGCCAAAACCAGAATGAGCAAAAATTTGAAAGCGTAAAACCAGTGCTCCTGGTAAGAGTTAACCATCTTATCTGTAATATACTGTACAGGCTTTAATTGAGTAAGATCTTAAATGCAGAATAACCTAATTTAAAGGGACAATCACAGATTTTGCCCCATTGTGTTTACCAAAATCACACCCATAGTACTGTAAACTGACTTGTTTTGTTTGAAAACAACTGGTGTGGGGGTGGGGAAGACAGCACAGCTCTCGAAGAGAGAGTAGCGATGAAAAGGTGGCTTCACTTCTCCAAATGCCTCTTCACTTCTCAAAGTGCCTCTAAACTACTAGAGTGTTTGATTATACACATTTGTGAGTAGCTACACAATTGGAGCTCGCGGTCTGGAGCACCACGGTAGTTTTCAGGTGAGGTAGGGGTTCTTGCATTAATAAACTAAAACATTTGTTCTGCAACATCCACAGCAATAATCTGTGATTGTCCTTTTAACGTATCACCACACAAACCAGCATGATCCTGAATTTGTTCATTTAAACTGGATATTATCATGTATTAAAAATATTATGAAACTGAATATTATTAAAATGATTGTCTCTCAGCCACATACTGATACTGTGATAATAAGCTTTAGCAGATTGTTCTAAGAATATAGAGCAGCCTTTTTCTCAAATCTGATGACAGAAAACTAACATAACCCCCGAATCTTATTTAATGTGATATCTGATATTTAATGTCATCACCCCCTCTACCTGTGAGGTTGCTGATTTTCTGTTATTGTCTTCTGTTTCAGTTGGTTTAGATGTTTGTTTTGCTTGCTAATATGCTTTTGATCTCATCTGACTATCAAAGCCCTTTGTAGAGTAAAAATAAGTTAATTATGATTACTGCTTGTGGGGAAAAAAATAACATGAGGCACACAGGGATATGATTATTGTGATAATACATATGCAAGAAATCAGCATCTCACATTACCTATTGATACTTTTTGTTTTGACAAAATGTTATAAAAATACACTACCATTCAAAAGTTGAGAATCACTGAGAAATGTCCTTGTGTCCTTGTTTTTGAAAGAAAATATATATTTATTTACAGTATATCTTGTTATTCATCATTAGAAAACCCTTACAGACGCCTCACAGGTTCTCAGCTGACAGCAAAGCCCAAAACAATAAATCGCCAGTCTCATCATCAACAGTTAAGAGGAGACTGCAGGATGCTGGCCTTCTAGGCACAGTTTGAAAGAAAAAACATCTGAAAATGGCTAATAAAAGGAAAACAGGTGTTTGGATCACAGAGAAGAACTTTTGTGAGGTGCAGATCCAATTAAAGGATGCTTGAGGATTGCTTGACGCTATCCGTCAAGCATAGTGTGAGATTTGTACAGAGTAAAAGGCATATTGAACAAAGAAGGCTATCACCTTATTTTGCAATGCCATGCCATACCCTTTGATTTGAACCAATTTCATCCAACAACAGGACAATGACCCAAAGTACTGCTCCAAATTACGCTAGAACTACTTAGGGAAGAAGCAGTCAGCTGGTATTCTGTCTGTAATGAATTAGCCAGTGCAGTCCCAAGATCTCAACCCTGTTGTGGGAGCAGCTTGACCATTTGGTACAAAAGTGCCCATCAAGCCAATCTAACTTTTGGGAAGTACTTCAGGAAGCTTGGGGTGAAATTACTGAAGATTACCTAAAAAATTTAAAGCTAGAATGCAAAAGGTCTGCATGGCTGTAATTGCTGCAAAAGTAGGATTATTTGATAAAAGCACAAAGTGTGAAGCACAAAATTGTTATTTCAAGGGAAAACGGTTATTTCCAACCTTGTCAATGTCTTGACTATATTTCACTTTCCTTTTACAACTTATTTTATTGATACAAATTTTCATGGAAATGTTCTGAGTGATTCCAAACTTTTGAACGGTAGTGTAAATGTGTCTCATTTTGTAAACAAATAGTATTCCATCTAATCGAATCACTAATCTATATGGTCTAAAGTAGCTCAAGTAAGAGAAAAACTACAGTGCTACAGAGCTACCGTGTGTATCACATTACTATACGTTATTCCCAACACCCCCACACACAAACACAAAAGTTAACCAGAACAGCTGAGACTTCACAATGAGTAAACCACAACAGCCCCACCCTATTAAAACAGAACAGAAGAATGTAAAGGTTTCTCACTGCCAAAAATGGGTGTAGCCAGGTTTTCCATGCGGGACACCGTTGAGGGCAGGCCTGCTACGATGCACACTATCCCATCAAAGAAGGTGGAGTGGGGGGCCACAACCAGAATGGGGGCCTCACTGCTGCTGACCTGCCTACCCTTCACCACCACCACGAAGCCCATGGCGAAGTAGTAGGCCCTGCCAATGGCAGCCATCACCCAGCGGCACATAAACCTGAGAGACATGCGGTATTGAGATCAGAGTTTCCATGTTGATGTGCAAAGCAAATCGTAGAGCCAGAGCGTGCAAACTCAGGATGGTTTGACCAGACTTGGCCCTCCCATAGGGCCATACGATTTGAGTATTATGAAAAGAAATAACTTTGATTTATTATTTATTATTGCCTTAATAAAATTTTAGAGATGCACCGGTCGACCGGCCATCAACCGGTTTTTGCTCCTAACACGCAATGGGCAATCGGCTGTTTTTTTCTATTTTGGCCGACCTATGTTCGGGAAGCGTAGGCCTATATGCTCAATGCACACAATCTCTGTCCGCAAAGGATAAGCTAAATGTTGATGAACTACAGCGGAGATCCCCTTTTTACACCGCGTTTTCAATGTGGGAATATTGCGTCTTCATTCTGCCTTGCCGTTCTGTTTAAAAGGTAAGGAATTATGTTGTTTTTGCGCCTCTGAGCTGGCAGCGGAGGTAGTCACAAAGCTTGAACAATGTCTGTGTAAAAAAGGGACTGCCGACCTGGCATGTCGGAACAGGGGTGTGACGTTTTGATGAAGCTTGTCACCAGTGTCATGTTTGCGCAAGCACTGTATTATTTCATGAATGAAGGTTATACTATAGCAGATGTGTGTCAGAATACGTTAATAGACATTTGAACTTTGAGCGTCAATATCTTTTAAAATTCAACACAGAGAGCAAATCTATTAGCATATTATTGGTCATCTCACTGAAAAGAGTAAGCTACGTGGCTTACTTACTTACTGTGTGCACACAGTGTCAAAACGAACACAAGTGCTGGCAGCTAAGGGAGTGTAAAAAATTACTAAGTGAGTAAATTTTAAACTAAATATCTCTGCATCTAAATTACCTAGAGCCGTCAAATAAATTGTGAAAGCTTCACAATGCAAACCGGAACAGGGCTGGAACCCGCCAGTCAGGGTTTAAAAAAAACGGTAATCAGAAATGACCCAGAATAAACGCAATCAGTCTATCCCTATAAAATGTACATGTATAAGTATACACACATGTATATTTTTATCTTGGCAATAACTAGGAGGTCGGCTCACAAGTTAGACATAGTCTGAAATAATTTCCAGATTTGTGAACACCTTTTCTGTATGATCAAGCCTCTACTGAATACCACTTCCTATGTAACAACCTAAATTCAGATAAGATCTATTGTAGAGAGAGCACATCTTTTGTGCCTTCCATACATGCCACAATAGCAAACACAAGTATTAGAACGTGTTGGCAAGAATGCATGTAGACAGAAATACATTCTTTCTTCAACTTGCTTCAGTAAAATAATAGTGTGCTGGGTTTACACAGCTACAGAATTAAATGGCACAGATGACATCGGTTAGATCACCCACCAGGCCTGTACACTTAATAGTTCTGTCTGTATCACTGTCGACTACTTTATATTCGCTTCAGGACATTCATCCTAAATGGCACAGTTGTGTTATAACACCGGCTCTTGAGCCAGTGAGAGGTCTGACTCCCTGATAGGTGCTTGTGTCCTTGTTACCGTCTCCATCCAGTCATGGGCTCCACTGCGCCTTTCAGAGGGTGCATGAAGGTGATAACGACTGCCACCGGCCACATTACCAGGAGAACCAGAGACATCAGGATGCCACGGATGGGCACCAGGAATATGCCAAGGAGCACACACTTGAGAGGATACACACAAAAACATGGCATAAACACTCTATTTCAGGGTCAAATAACAATACTCCAATCATGCATGGTCTGTAAAGTCACAAATCACTTGGGGAATTTAGTAAGAGACACACAACGGGTCTCACTGTTTATGTTGCATATAAAAGAGGCTTTGCAAACAGATTGTTATGGTTCATAGGATATTAGGCCCTGCTACAATGAAGCCTACCTGTGTGTTATCATATCACAGTGGAGGTGGACGGCGCGCGCCGTGAGTTATAGCTTATACAGATGTGATGGAAAACTGTCTTACTGACAAAAGATGAACAAGCAGTTAACTTAAATACCATACTCACTTTTATTATATCAGCCTTTGTCAATGTCGTTTCTTGAACAAACGGATTTATGACCTCGGGCAGGAGCAGCGATTGCTGCCTCGGCAAGGCGAACACTCTCTGCGGCGGCATTCTGAGCTATATGACAAATAATATGAGACTGTGCCTCTGCTGTCATTCCACTTCCTCAACGTTCGCCATTCTCTCACATCAGTTCATGTTGACAGACACTGCAGGACGAGGATAACACGAGAAGTGGCTGGAGCTGCTGTACGCTTCGCGATAGGCCCCTCCTACAATGGGCTGTGGGGCGAGGATAATACGTAATACCTATAGGCCTAGTATAATACATCCATGCCTAGTATACACCCCTTTGTGTCCTTTAAACCTACAGCATAACGTTATGCGCGCCATATGCGACATTAGCCTATATTACAAAATGTATTCCAAACAGAAATTGGAGATAAAGTCTGTTTTTTAATTAGGCTAGACTACTTATGTCTTTTAACTGTAACTTTTAGGTACAGTAGGCCAAAGGAATCGAACTGGATATATTTTACACTTACTGATTTATACTTTAGATGTATGACTATGACACTATTATTGGGACATTAGATTTAATGCGTAAGGTGACGTGATGACGCAATTTTGTTCAATACATTTCACCAAATAACCGTAGGATGGCGCAATATATCTACAGAAATAATAATATTCAGTAGGCCTAGTTCTTCAGAAGGAACTTAATCTTAGCCAAATTCACATTGTGCAGTTTGTATTGAATGTCACAATATATATCTGTGAATCTGTAACAACCCATGCATAACATGTAATAGTGTATTGACCATTCATATTTATTGATGAAAAACAGTGCAAAAGCATAAAACAACACTATCAGTATGTACTGTAGAGTTAAATTCCACGAAAGGAAATATATATCAAAACAAAAAACTAAAAAATACTATTTTGGTACTCTTGTCATGATTCCATCATGCAGCAAACCTATACAGTCCCAGTAGGCAACCTGTGCCGTTAATCTTTCTTTACCATTAGTGAGTACAGTATGGAGGTACCGTGACAATAATGTGGTCTCCATGTTGAATAGATCCCCACTATAGTCCTACACAAAGTGCTAACCAAATGAAAAATAATGTGGCCCATGAATTGAATAACCTCATACTTTCTGTCATCCAAAGCATACTAAATAGTCCCATAAGGCATAGTTACACAGAATATAAACTAGCTATATATAGGACTATATGCAAAAAGAAAATTCTGAAGCACCATTTTCGGTTGAGACACATTGTACATTCTCAAAATGTATTTCACAACGAGACAATCGTGTTAATTAAAACATTGAGAAATTTATAAAGATGCATTTTATACACTGTTGACGTTAGCGTAGTCTGAAGCCATCACAAGTTCCCTACAAAGTGTAAAACAGTCTTTGAGAATCAAATCAGCATGAAATGGCAATATCTCACAGCACAATATAGCACTGTTTTCTTAAATGCCAACTGGACATACCTGATGTCTGAGATTTTAACAGAGAGAAACGAAATAAACCAAAAATAAAACAGGGGTCATTAAAAATAAAAAGCCTATATCACACAGTAATATAACAAAATATCCAGTCGTCTATGCTCAGCTCTTGCAGAAAGCTCTGTGTTTCTACAAAGCTGTGTCTGGTTATACAGACTGGATAGTACACTGACACTCATGAGAGTGTGGGGTTGCTGGGCTGAAGCCCTTCGATGGCGAGCCCTGTGGTGACCTCCAGCAGGCAAGCATCTTCATTAAGTCAAAGGTCACCTTGGTACGCGATTCTGCAATGTTTAACAGCCCAGCCAGTCCTTTGTTATTTCACCCAACTTGACAATCTTCAGACTGCTATCCTCAAGCTTGAAATAGTGGGCACCTTTAAAAAAGTAGCTATAATCTGAAAGACAAAGGCAAAGAAATATATAAACACATCTATTGTGCTTATTCATGCAAAGAAACTTAAATGAAATTGTGGTTTTCAAACTCTAACCTGTGACGCCCAAAATGCATAATGGAATAAAAAATATATTTTTGAAATATATCAATTAACAAACAAAAATAACAATTAAAAAACAAAATGTCAAAACCCCCTGAAAAGCGTTGCTAACTCCCAGGGTCCAGACAAACAGTTTGAGAACCAATGATATAAAACAAGGACAGAACACTACACTGTGAAACTGGAAGAGCAAAACTACAGCTTCATAACACTGCCCCAGTATCCACACAGGAGGATGTGACATCACGGTCCTACTCAGGTCAAAGAAAACCCAGGAGCTCACTGAGTATGCTAACTACCTAGCACAGAGTGTCCTCTGTAGTGGGGCACAGACTGGCTCTATGTACTGTACGGGGGTGGGGGCAGTAGTGGTGGTCTGCACACTATCAGCACAAGGTACGCATCACAGACAAACACTGTACGCATCACAGAAGAGGTTTTCAGGTGTAACACCCAACAACTTAGAACTTGTATTCTGCCCTCCAGCTGTAGCCTAGTCTCACTGACTAAAAATGATTTACTACTGATACTGTAGATATTCAAAAGTAGATGTAGAAATGTCTTATGATATTCATAATAAAGTAAAGACTAATGAATTCTTAACGCTAACATCAAATTAACATAAAATATTTGACTAATGAATGCAAAGCAAATGCTCCCCTCTCTGCCTTATTATAACTTTCTATATTTACTTCCCTGGGCTTTGTTCAGTATTACAATACTAATTCAAATGGTATCCTATCTCTACTACATAGTATACTGTATGTGAATGTGATCTTCTAAATGTTTATCTCTGGCTAAACAGCCATGACTGGCTTGTGGGATCTTTTTGGAAGCAGATTGCCTGGTTTGGCATGTGATCTTTCTGCAAGAAATGCCAGAACACTGGCACAGACAGTACCAGCCAGGCTAACTGAAGCCCCTTGGTCATTTCCTTTAGCTCTGCCTTGTTTATCTGAAAAGCCAGTTCATAATGCTAGCTAAGACAAAGCAAGGGTTTCTCTACTAGAACTAAGCGACTGTCAGTTTTACTCTAGAGCAAGACAGCTTTAATATTAGTGCCATCTTTAAAATCTTTTTAAAACTTTTATTAGAAGGGATATTCTTTCCCTTTCCTAATTTTATTTATTGTATTTTCATACGTATATATTCTCTAATTGTATACTTTCATTTATATATTTCACTTTTACTTTATATTACTGTTGTTAAAGTATTACTGTTTTTATAAAATTTTTTTAGTAAAAAGTGCTCTATAAGTAAGTTTTATAAGCTTTATAAGTGAGTTAAACAAAACATATCATAATCTGTGAACAAATCACTACCTTTATAACTTCAAGTTTTACTAATGAATTAATTTTATGGTTCATTATTCTGGCTGATAAAATCAAAATGATCAATGAATTACAAATCCAATATGTTGTAGAAAAGTATTTACCGATGCCATTCAGAGAGAAGGCAGAATCAATTCCATCTGGGATGCCATTCCAGGAGTCAGCAATAAGCTTAGGGAATCCAGGATCCATGCTCTTTGTTTCTTCATTGTACCTGGGAACAAATTATATGCCAGTGGATTTGTATAGTATTTATTATTTAAATGGATATGTGACACCTCTGTACACACACAATGTAAATATCGTAGTTGTGTTAGATTTGCATGCAGTAATCAATCCTGGAGATTCCCATGAGGAGTAAGAGTGTGAGCTATTGTGGTTTACAGCCCAGTAAGTACTGGAACCGGGCCTAGCTCTGCCAATGACATCATCAATGTGAGCCTTGGGTGGGTCAGACAATCACCCTGACCCATGGATGTATTAAAAAGACTGGATAAGGCATGTCAAAATGGTCGCCATTCGCTTCAATTAAAACTGCTCATCCAGTGCATGTGACGGAGAGCGCTTCCCCTGATTGCCATGTGTTTGGATAAAAGTCTGTTAAAAATATGTGGCCAAACTGAAAAATGCTTCAAAGCCATAGAATCATATTCCTGAGCCCAGTTGAGAATTAGTTTTGTAGCAATAATCTGGCACAATGGGGTGTTAAACCAATAAATTAATTAATATATTTCATAACTCTGGGTCAAATAGGTCAAGGGATGTTTTATTTATTTTCTTTCTTCTTTTTTTTCCTCCACTGGCCTAGTTTCTCAAACGCATACATACAAATACATCTAACTAGTAATGTGTTTCACCAAGATTCCTTTGTCAAATGTATCTCGCTTTTGTACACAAGGCTTCAATCAGTGTCATAAGACACAAGTAGGGGCACAAGGGAAGCCAATGGAGGTTAAAATAACACTTTGTTCATTAAATACAATGACCAAAAACCTTTAATCCTGAACGCCAGTGTGTGAACTGTTAAATGTTGTTTTTACTAAAGGTCAATATCACTTTAAGGCTCTATTTTTCACCTCCAGAACTTGTCCCCAGCAAACAGATAGGTCTTCTGGTTCTTTCTGAAGTTGAGGGCTGCATCGATGTTCTGTACATCAGCAGGGAGGCCGAGGCTGGAGATACTCCTGGGGTAGCCTTTCTCCATTTCATCGGCTTTGAAGATCCACATCTCATTGCCTAGGAGAAAAGAGCAAAAAAGGGAATTCTTAGTCTCAAAATTTCACCTCTGGTGCGTTCACTTCAGGGTGTATAGCCGCTTTTCTCTGGCTGCCTGTAGAGGGCGTTTCTGAAGGTAAAAGTAATTCAGTATTGTTACCTCATAGCACAAATGAAAAAGAATCATTGATTAATGATTATTTACTCGAGGATTTCGGGTAAAATCTACTGTCATCTGAAACTAGGCCTGGATATGTGACCACAAAGATGAAGTCAGTGAGTCTTTTTCCATGGCCTAGCTCAAACCTCCCTCCAGAGGAAAGCACGTACCATACTATTCAGCTCTGCTTTCAGTATCTTAGAAGCTGGAGAACATATTATGTAAATCTACTCCCACGGTAGTCATGCCGTTACTATGAAAACAACATATTATAAACCACTAAGTATGGTTTAATGTCTTAAGTGTCCAGCAGGGAACACCACATATAGTACTCCGCCAATGTTCTTACTTCTCCTAATGTTTCAGCTCCTAGGAAGAGATGATTGTTAGGGGAAAAGCTTCACATCTGCAAATAGCAAAAAAATGTACTCATAAGGCGCTTTTTCACTGCAGGAACTTGCAGAAAATTTTAGAGGGGGAGACACCAAACGGCGGTTTTCCACTACAGGAATCAACCTTGTAGGAACTCTTTTGGGGCCATTTTCGGGCCCGAAAGAAGTACCTACGCTGGGGTAGGTGCTTATGAGCGGCCCTGAAAAACTGCTGGACTGGGCTCGGCGCTTATTGGTTAAACGCGATGTGAGTGGAAGACAACAACAAAAGCCATTATATTAATTTATCAAGTAGATACAGCTGCCATGAAGCCTTTAATTTTTAGCAACTTTAGAGCAACTGTCGATTCGAGGTAATCCTACCTTTATCTGGAAAATCTCTGGTTCAACATACTAAAGTTGGTGCTAGCGTGCTGCCGCTGGAGAAATATATAATTATTTTGTCGTGCTCAGAATTTATGTCGCGATCGAAGAGTAAAGGCAACGTTGTAGATCCGTAGTTCCAGCACTACAATGGCATGGAAACAGAAAGGCTGAACGGGCTGATTAGGGGGCCATTCCTTTAAACATTGATGCCACCTGGGGAGTGCCTGCAGTGGAAAAGTGCCTATAGATGTGGTTAATCTGCCTGCCACAAAGGCATCACAGAAATATACAGATTCCACAAGCCAAGAACTGAACCCTTATTCCCTTAATTGATGAATGAATCCCTCATAGATTGCCATCCCTACTGTACCTGCAAAGAAGACCGTCTTCTCATCCAGGGGGTTCTCATAAGCTGCGTCTATCTTGGCGGGGAGGTCTGGCCAGTAGGTGGCTACAAGCATCGGCCCACTTGGCTTGCCTCTGAAGTTGACTGACCTGAACAGGAACCTGGAAGACAGAATGTGTCACAAAAGAGAGTGAGAGAAGAGAGGCAAACAGGGGAGAGAGAAAGAGAGAGAGAGAGGGGGCAGGGGTGCACTGAAAGTGCTTCACCGGCCCAGCCAGTCACAATGGGCTGATTCATGAGCATCTGGTTCTTGTTAGGGCCAGAGCTGCAGACGCCAGCACAACAAGACACATCTTGCGCAGATTTCCAATACACAGCTGCACAACAACAGCACTTCCCCCAAACCCTTTTCCACTGACCTACTTTTTGAAAAGAAAAAATGAGTAACAGTAAAAAAGCAGATATCGTCATAGTGAATGCCTGTCACAAAGAACAAAGACGCTTAATTTAATAGATGCATGCTGGGAAGGAAACTGCTTTATCAAGTGGTCGCTTGTCATTTGACGTTTGAAAATCTGCATTTAAAAACAATTTCCCAAGCCATAAAAAACAAAAAACAAACTTTGTGAGATGACACAAAATACTAAAAATACTCAAAGACACCTGTTTAATCTAGACATTGACGTCTGAATTATTTTAGTATAGTATTCAATTTTATATATGATATTTTTGATGTGATATATAAGAGTTTACTGTATACATCAGATGCACCTTACTCCACTGAAATCACTAGTACATACTACACACTAAGTATGCAGTATGCTACAAAATTTCACTCAATGTCACATTCATATTTCCTGAGAACCATCCCTCCATAATAGATATTATTATAACCTAGTTTCTAGCTTATGATTATCTTAAAAATCATGCAGTCATTCTGAAACAGCTGCAAATAACTGAGGATAAAATCCCACCACTGAAACAAGACAGAAACCCCTAGGGGAAATAGCATGTAAGGGAATTAGCATGCACATGTAGCTCACTGCCCATTTTATTTTATTATATTTATTATATTTTATTTATTATAATGTATTTGCTTTCAGCAGATTCAATAATATTACTTTACAGTGATTCAAAAATATATAGACCGACTGGTAAGATTGGTAAAACTGATAATATACAGTAACAATATAAAATATTCCCCTTGAGTCAAAAATGTGAGACATTTCATCCTCATGTACACACGCACACTTAACCACACACACACGCCTGAGTCTGTGGGCCTCAGTGACAAACACTACTAGAGCTACACTAGGCGAGAGGTACTCCTATATTAAAACCTGGCTTGTAAGATGATTTGTGGGTGGTTTCTCTTGAGAAGCCCTGCCAGGCTAACTGAATGACTTCACTCTTTGGTATAGAGTCTGCTGCTCTGTTTGCCTTGAAACTGACTGTAAAATGGCTGCGACAGAGATACAGCTCTGCTAACTTTAGGAATACAGGGGTGGGAGATGAGAAAAGAATACTTAATAGAGGAGTTTATACTGAACCATGTTTTGGTGGTTCAGTGAGAATAAACAATGACAACCATAAACATCCATTGTGTTGTGGAATTATTATGTTATGGGTTATGAATTCCATCTTGTGTAGTTTGCTATATTTAATTTGTGCAAGCAAATTAAATGTGTGTGTGTTCTTTCTGCAGATTAAAGAGAGCCAATTAAGGAGTGTCCCACAGAAACCTTACAGCAAATCTGAAGGCCAGACAGCTAAAACACACAAAACACTGAATAGATTATAAACTCACATTATTTCAGGCACAGACATGCTTCAGTCCAGTTCAGATCAAAACATTAAGACTCTCCTTCCTTACCTGTCCTTGAAGAAGAAGGTTTCGCCCCTGATCTGGGCCACAGCATCAAACACCACAGGCTCACTGCAGATATCCATGGGAGTGACAGGACCCAGGGTTGGGGGCAGGGGCTTGCCTGTCTGTGAACCTAGAAATTAAGCAAAATGGTCTGAGCGGTACTCCTTGAGTCGTGAATGGTGTTTTTTTCCCATTATAAATTCGTAATTTTACATGCTTTCTGCACATTCACCTGGTGAATAAGACATGGTAAAAACACAGTGTTCATCATTTGAATATTCAGCACTTACATTGATAAACCTACCATAGCATATTTTGCAAAAAGACAAACTGGCTTTCTAACATTTAAAGCAGTTATTACTAGGGAAAAATAAACGAACAAAATACTTTCCATTCATTTATTATGCATATTTTATTATGTAATCAAGTTGGAACTACTTACCATAGAGCTCCTGGATTCCTCTGATATCGTCATTGGACAGTCTGAAGTCTTTTGTAAAGGTGTAGATAGGGGCCATCAGGGCCCCGGGGTCCTGAGAGTGCTCCAGGCCCAGAGCATGACCAAACTCATGGGCTGCCACCAGAAACAGACTGTAGCCTGAAAACAATCACATCACAACCTGTAGTCCTGAACAGTATCAACCTCACACCCCAGGAAGCTGAGTAATATTTAAACAATAACGAATAAGTCTCAGTCAAGTAACTCATTCATTAGACTGACTATTTCTAACTGTACGTAATTAGTAATGTGGACATGATGCTAAATCAGTGATCTTTGGCTTTGGGTTTACAATCCTTGTTCACGTGGTTTGTTACAGTAGTCAACAGTAGGCAACAAATCACATCTAGTGTCAACACTACTGAAAGATATATTCTTAGAGTTATCTTTATACTTACTAAAACATTCATGCAAACATACTGTAAGAGGAATAGTATAGCCTCATATGCGTCATACCTTGGTCGGGACAGAAGCCCCACTTTCGGTCATCATCATAGCTCTTGGTGGTCGCACACCACATCTTTCCATCGCTGCGTCCAGAGGAGGTACAGGCCTCATAGGTGTTCTCCAGGAAAGTGAAGGGGAACACACAGGGGCTTCCCTCTGCATTCCCGCCCACTGTGGACATGGCTGTGTGGGGCATCAACAGGCATGTTTCTCTCATTACATTACGAAACCACAACACAAGGCTGCATCATAATGAAGGTGAACAGAACGCACCACATCGATTACTTGTCGGGTAACAAACCAAAAAGTACCCTTTCAAACAGAGATTTTCTGTCTGTTATTGTGCTAGTTTTCAGCACTGGTGTACAATAGACTAATGCTCAGCTGCATTCCTAGTGAATCAGAAACAGATGAATCTCTCTCCCCCTTCCACCATTGCTATCCAGAGCCAGTAACACTGACAGAATGGAAAATAAGCAGTTCCATTGCACAGTAAAGTACGTTTACAGCCAGTACACCACTAGCTAGACCGAAACCACAGCTGCAGCATTCCTGTGGACAAACACACAGCAAATAGACACAGCCGGATAAATATAGGTGCTAATGAATGCGTACCACATGACGTGTAAACACCAAGCACATCTGTAGGCCCGCATACAAAAAACTAAAAAACACAGACTTGACCTGGTCATCATTTTAGGAATCCATGCAGCAAGATTAAAACTGCTGTTTATGTAAGGAGCTGAATCATATTATGATAATCAACATATCATTGGTTAGTAGAGAATAGGGTTAAATAGATACTTTGTATCGCTCGTGGTTGAAACCAGCGTTCCTCTTTAAAACATAAATATAAAAAATAATGGCTGTATCCCCCACATGGGCCTGCTTGTAAGTAGCCTTAACAGACCTAACCTTGCTCCATTGTTCAAATGGTCTGTAAACCGTAGACAGGTGTGATAACCTAGCTTATTAGACCAAGGACACTAGCCTGGTTAAATCCATCCTGGTTCTGATTGGCTGAAGTTAGCGCCTGTGTTTCTAGCACCTGTGTTTGAAAAAGAATGGTCAAATATTTGTTTTTCTGATAAGTTGAAGTTGTTGAGAGTTCCCAGACTATAATTGCTGCGGTGCATCTTGTTAAATCAGGATGGTTTTTAACCAGGCTACAAGTACACACCCAGTATCTCACATCTCTAGACTCTTCTATGTAATTTAATGTTGCACCTATTGGGTGTGACACCTCACAAATCACTGGTCCAATTAGCTAACATATTTCAATTGTCGGTTTACAGTTCCTTTTACGCTAGGCTGACTTTGCATCAAAATCAGAGCATGAAAGGGGAATAATACAGTGAGAAAGTGGGAATAATAATAAAAAAATAAAACTAAACTAAAAAACATCTCACATCACACACTCACCAGTCTCAGGGCAGAACCCGTAGCTTGTATCGCGGTCATAGTCCTCGGTTGTCGCACACCAGCGGTAACCGTCAGAACGGCCCTCGGTGGTGCAACTGTCATATTTCTCCCCTTGGAACGTGAAGGGGAACTTGCAAGGTGCTCCATTGGCGTTTCCACCCAACGTAAACAGCACTGAAGCAATCACATAGTAGGAAAGGATACAGATCAAATTAGAACAAATCTATTTAGCTTTGCATCAAGAATACAAACAAACCATTTCGGTGTCATTTCAGATCCAATCACCCCCCTGTGTTGTATTCCAAATATTTTCAACAACCTGGTACATATGTAGTTTGGCAAGTGTAATAATTAGGTGTTAGTATCAACATAATGGACAGCAGTGTAACACAAATAAACAAAATATCTGACAAAGCCTGATGTTTTAAATTAGGAGAATAAATTGGAAAGAAGATCATCCAATAATTAATTCCAAACAAAAACTCACTTTCCTGGCATACTGGCCAACCTACTTTCTCTCTGTCCAAAATCAACAGATGGGCTTTAAATATTTAAATCTCATTTGAAGTAGTAATACAGAACCAAAATTACGCGCCTCTCAAATGTTTTCTATAGTTTAGCTAGATGTAAATAGAGAATGGCGTTAACACAGTTAGGGGAGAGCTAAGGCTTTGAATACATGTTACACCATGTGTTTTAAATCAGTAGTTCAGTGGCTCATAGCTCACGATAAGTGAACTAATTTATTGTCCATAAATGTAGTCACACAGATAACCACTAAATAATAGCCACAATCATAATATAAACAACCACAAACATGGTCAGAAAAAAATTTATGTATGTATGTATGTATGTATATATATATATTTAGCAACCACTTAGGGGGTCCCCACCCCCTCTTTGATTCTTACTGCTTTAGATAAAAATATTTCTAAATTTTAATTTGCACGCGGTGTCATAACCAAACTTACACTCATGGGGGCAGAAGCCATATTTTCCATCTTTATCAAAATCGTAAGTGGTGGAACACCAGAGGAAGCCATCATCTCGGCCCTGAGACGTGCAGGTGCTGTATTCCTTGTCCATGAACTGGAAGGGGAATTTACAGAAGTCCCCCTCAGCATTGCCAAACTTCACCTTCACCACTGCCAAAAAGATGTAAAAGAGTTTCTCATAAAGTTGTGAAACTGGTGTGTCAGGGGACAACATTTGGGGATTATTTCTTCACAAATTAGATTTAGGTCACATATTATTCACAAATTAGGTTTTTATTGTTGTTTTAATCTCCTTCATAGGTTCTTAATGGATGGAGATTACTAAATGGGATACTGCATTTCCCTTAAAAAACAACAGTTCTTGGACTGTATATTGACACCTACTGCTGAGCAGCTGAGACAGCATTAACCTTACCGGTATTACCATGAAAACGGCAAGGCAGAGAGACCCACGCTATCCAGCCAATAATAGCGAATTGTATTCCTAGGAATTATTTTTGGTCTACGATAATGCTTAGTGGACCTTTAATCACATTTTTTTTTAAATTAAGTTAGCTTAGTATATTTATCTGTGATTGTGGTCTTTGTAGTAATGTGGTAAACTACTTGCCTGTAACACACCACAAGTCAAAACAAGGATTATTTGCAAAAGCTATTTGACCAAGGTCAGCACACAACCATAAATCACTGCAGTAACAAATAATTAAAGCCTTCTATGCTTGTTAAGAGTGATTATCCTCAGTACCGTGGCCTTCTCCCAGGGTCCACTGCTCATCATCATCAAAGTGGGAATCTCCCCCGATGCCTGGCCCGGGGGCAAAGGCATGAGCCAGGAGTCCATCTTTTCCATCAAAAGGGTAGCCGTCTCCATGTTCTGTCAAGGACACAGTGTTGAGGTTAAGTAAAACAGTGCTGGGGAACAGTGCGACTGTGTTTAAGACAAATTTTGCCTTAGGACAAATAAAGTCATCTTGAATCTCGGTGCAGGTTTTTGTTTTTATTTTATGATTTATTGTTTATTCATGATAAGTTATTTAGGTACACTCCTTGAATGCATTATTGTGCCCCAGAACCCCACATTTCTTCCTCACTATTTTGAAACACAACTATTTAGAAAGGGCAGGAGAGGAGTAGAGAAGGGCACGTGCCTATGAGCACTGTTGGGGGTGGAATAGAGAGGAATGTAAGCCACTAAGAACTCAGGTGTGGAAGGGGCATGCGATCTACAGAGTTTCAAACCAAAACAATGTTTTTGTAACACTAGGTTCAACCACAAGAGTAGTTCCACAGGCACAAATTGGAAAATGTACCTTTAAATCAATATAACTCAATGCATTTTTGGATATTGATAGCAGCAAACTAGCATGTTGATAATTGTGGTATTTTTGTGGGAACATTTCCCACATAAGGGGACAGCTCCGAAAACTATGCATCTTGCTCAAGTATACTTACAGGTATGTCAATTTCAGGGCTCGCACCCATGACCTTTTGGCTGGGAGTCAACCACATAGACCACTAGACCCTGCATTTAATTGTAACATTTTTACTTCCCTATAATTATTTTTTATTGCGTGGCTGACCTTTATTTGTAAGCTGCCATAATTACTGATGACTTCCCAGACAGGTGAGCTAGGGTCAGACGGAGTAAAGCCATGAAGATATGAGTTACTGTCTAATGGTTACCTTAGATGAAATGTTGGGCCCATTGCCATTAGGTTACCCAGTCTTCTTTAAGTATACACTTGGCATGTTGGGTAGTGTCATAATCACACGTCTAATGCCTAGTCAAGTAGTGTCATAATCACACGTCTAATGCCTAGTCCACACGTACAAAGTTATTTTTAGAGTTTTGTTTTTTTTATAGTCTCCGTCTACATGAAAACGCAAAAACACGCTATCAAGCGCTGTCAAGAGCATGCCAAACCAACAGGTGGCAATATAAGCCTAACTGTAAAGTCATGTTAGCCAATCAGATCACTCGATTCATGTAAACAAAGGAGACAGCGGTGCACAATCTGACATCAAACAAAGGAGAGCCAACAGGCTGGTCTGCATCTTGATACATGAAAACTGATGTGTGACAAAAAACACAACAAACACATCGGCAATGATCCACCTTATTTTTGAAATTTAAGTAAAGCATACAATTTGTGTCCGGACTACCATAAATATAAATTCTCATATTATTAATATTATTACATATAATACACCCTAACCCTAACTATTACATATAATACACCCTAACCTAAGTCTGTCCTACTCACAATAAAAATGAATGAGTCGGAAGATTAAATATTTAGCAACATCTTTTCAATAATGACCAGAAATGTCCCCAGTTCCATAATAAGGTAACTATAGACCTGTAGTAGGCCTACACAATGTCACTCATGGTCATTGTCAATAGCACAGCTCCATACTCAAGAGCATGAAAACAAAATGGAATACCGTTGCGGCCAAAGTTGATCATGATGTCAGCCTCTCCATCCATAATGCGGGTGAACGTGAGGGGTGTGACATCACTCCACACTTTGAAGGCTCTGAAGAACGCATCATTGATGGTCTCTTCATCCAGATCAGGAGAGTGTCCTAGGATCCTGAAAGAAACATGAACCTTTACGCATGGAAAGTTTTGCCATTTACCTGTTTGAATCTGCTTAGGTTTGACCACACTGGGCAATAACTTACATTTACAATACTCTGTATTCTTTAAAATCATATTGCACAATGAATGCCCGATAAGCCTTTATTTACTCTTGTATTTATTCCTCCTAATCGAATTAAACACTGTCACCCAATTATAAAGACTAACATCAGTGTAATCACAATAGTCATGTTGGCAATTGAAGGACAGTGGGTGAAGAAACAGACCAGTCCTGATCTCTATATTGTTGAGGTCATAGAGCTTCAGCTAGAGGCGTTTGGTAACAGACTATGAGTCATGGCATGGATATGCTTCCTGAAACAGAGCTTAACCACAAACCCTTTAATGTGCCTGTTTGCTCTCTAAACATGGCCTACTAGCTGATCTACTAGCTGTTATTGGCTCAGCATTGTCCTTAAAAAAACACATGCACAAAGATTCCCACACACACAGATATACTACAATAAATCTCAGTGTAGATAAAGCTATAACACTATTGGGTAGGTAATGTGGTGTAAGCAAGATGCATGATCATGAAGACAGTGTGTGTGTGTGTGTGTGTGTGTGTGTGGGGGGGGGGGGGGGGGGGTGGGGGGGTCAGAATAATTTTTAAATTTACGGTCTATATCTAAAAAATAACAAGAATGTTTTTGCCATTTTAAGCACTT
>JAOEHI010043736.1:10073-21350 GCA_025447815.1 Percopsis transmontana
ATCTCATTCACCAAGTTGTTCAGTGACTTTTCCAGATTCCCAAAACGTCACTAGTCACTCACGATCGAGATGCCCCGTTGTCGTTCTATAGGCGCTTCTCCACTGCAGGAATTTATGGGCCGTTTTTGAGGAGGCAGCATCAAACGGCGGTTTTCCACTGCAGGAACCAACTCTGTAGGAACTCTATCGGGGCCGTAAGAACTACCTACTCCGGGGTAGACACTTCTGAGCGGCCCTGAAGAACTGCTGGACGGGGCTCAGGGATAATTGGTAAATGCAATGTGAGTGGAAGACAACAACAGGTGCCATTATATTGATATATCAAGTACAGCTGCCATGAAGCTATTTAAATTTTGACAACTTTAGAGCAACATTCAACTGTCGACTCGAGGTAATCCTAAAGTTATCTGGAAAATCTCTGGTTTAACATTCTAATGTGCTCGGAAATTACGTTGCATTCAAAGAGCAAAGGCCACGTTGTAGGTCAGTAGTTAAAGCACCACAATGAAAACAGAGAGCCTGAACGGGTCGATTAGGAGGCCGTTCCTGGAGTGTGTGCCAAGTTTCTGGGGCACACACTCGACGTGCAGACTAAATATGCCCACAGCCCGCCTCCAAGGGGATATTTGCTGAATGCTTGAAACTTTTCAATTAAAACTAGGAAAGCCATAGCAGAGTTAATGCAGTCCAACGCTAACAAGTGAGAGATATTTTAAATAATGGACCAGTGCACGTTGTGAGCTATGAATTCTTCCAGTTTAAATCTAATAAAACTGAATAATTAAAACTGTAATGTTCCCCTTTTCCTCAATACCAGTTCTATGATCAGGATATTTACACACAGAGCAAAAACAAATGGATGGATGCATTAAGGCTAAACTTTAAAATACTTGACAAATCGCCCCCATGTCCTTCCAAAGAGGTTATATCCTATAAACTAAAATGTGCCGTCTAGTGACAGTGTAGGATATTGCGTAGGCTAACACAGTGATTAGGTGTGCAGATCACTGTGATCATTTAGCCTCACAAATATAAAATACAAAAACAAGTCAAGATGACAATTTGCCTACGTTGTTAATATGATACCAATAACCGCGTTTAGTCGAACTGGGAACAAAACTACATAATATCCAACTTATTTATACAGTCTATGTATCCAACGTATCCACAATGAATGCTGGACTGCAATCTCAATAATTTTCAACTGTGACAATTAACCTTATTAACCTATACAACAAATGTACTGTAGCCTACGGCCAGATAGCATCCAGCTTTGACGTAAACACAGCTTGCTGGGGTAGTATACGTTTAGAGGCTTTAGACGTCTAGAAATAGCAAATAAACAATAGTTGACAGGACTCACCTTAATCTGCCTTTCATACACGGCGCGCTGTTTTACGTATTTGACTGCTGACCATGCTGCCACTGGAGATTAACGAATAACTTTCTAAAATCATGTGTATGCTCTTTATGCCTTCCTATTTACATCGCCATAGCTGCATGTTTCCGAACACGGAAGTGCCTGTGTATACTTATCCTATTGGCTATCCTATTTCGGTCGGCTCGTTTTGAATCAAATGTCAAGTTTGTGTCAGGAGGGGTCGCTGTTGACCAAACTATTTCTCTAGGCGGCACAAACGGGTGTATGGAGCCGACAGACACACGGTGGCAATAACTGTCACCTTTAATAATATAAACCAAATAGGTGTCTATTTTCTTGTTTGTATCCGTCTGTTTGTGTAGAAGGTCACAGCAAAGCAAATGTCAGTAGTAAAGATTTTATTGAGAAATAAAACGGCTACATAAATCAACACAGTGTAAAGGCACAGTTAAAAAAGCATTTCAGAGTAACTATGTTGATTAAAAAAATGATTTGCTTACGCACATTTGTAGGCTCATCTGGAGCTTGTGATTTGTAATCTACATAAAGCATCCATCCGCAATTATTAGGCAAACTGTTGTCCATATTTATATCTGATACTTGTATACAAAATGTCCACCACTCAAATACAGTTCAGTGTCTAGCAATAAGGTACGTTTGTGCTGTTACAGTGTACACTGTAAACAGACCCTTAGGGATGTTGGCACCCAACATTTACAACAGTGAAAACTAATTAAAAACATTTTACTTTCATCAAAGGGTCAACCTATCGATTTAAAATACATTCTGAAGTCAATGGCAAGTCAAAATCAACTCAGGCCCTGTTCCATGGCTCAAATGGTCCACAGTAGCAATATTTAAAAATCTCCCATGAAGGGCCCCTCCTCTTCCATGGTTTCAAATAGCTAGTAATATATGTCATTTATAACTCTATAGTTATAGTAATGCCTTAGTTGAAACAAGCCCATTTCTAAACATGTCTTTCTGCATTTATTCTTACCTCCAAAAACCCCAATTTCTTTAAAAGAAAAAACAAACGAAAAATGAAAAATGAAAAAAACTGCCCTTTTCTGCTAAAAGTATAACCATGGGCTTTAGTCTGTTTAAATACACAATCTAGTGCAATGTCATACACAGTAAATGATCTGTTTTGCTGCCATTTACGGCTGATTATGGTAATACGTGCATGACTGAGCTTTCTGCCCATTCATGAGAGCTTCTGTAGATCTGTTTTTATAATCTGGTGTCAAGGTGCGACATTCCCAGAAATATTTAATCAGCATTAAAACAGCAGTGGTTGGTCCACCAGAGAGGATAGGCAGAACTAAATAAGAACAACCCCATTGGCCCATGCGCTGTCCATACACTGGCTTCATAGTAATCAACTAAAACGTACTAAGGGTGTCGACAAAATTACTTCAACACAATAGTGCTAAATTGTGGCTTTAAAGATGATGAAGATTCATTCTTTCTTTTTTTTTTCTCAATTGAGATAAATGTAAAATGTAAATGTAAAATGACCTAATAACACAGTGACTGTATGTCTTTGGAAGCATATTATGTGGGCATACCCATAGGCTGAATGCACAATCAAAAGATTAGCTCTGCGTTACAGATCTTTCTAAGGATTACAGCTCAAGTTTTGTCCCACCCCTTCCTGTTGCTGCAATAATTACTACATACACTGGCATGGTATGTTAGTATACTGTCTTTTGTTGGCTGGCACGTGGGTGCTAGCAGGACATTGCTCAGGTGTGTCAGATGATCGGTGCTGATCTGTCGTTGGTCACTGTGGGTCTCAGCTTGACTGTGGCAAAGGGATTCCCACCTCTGAGAAAAAGGATTTCACATGTGGTTAAAATGTTCTCTGGATGTAAACTTTACTTTCAGTGTTACCAGCTGTTAATAATGGTTCTACATCTAACTACTTAAGAATTCAAAGATAAATCTACATATTGTCTTCTTTGATCAAGTCACTCACCCAAAAAAAGGAGCCTTTGCAGTCCCATTGACTAAAGAAACCTGAAAGAACCAGAGCACAGACAATCATCAAGATACAACAATAACATACAGCTCACACAGACACAGACACAGACACACATACACCCACGGCCACATTAACACAGCTGTGATGACAAATCAAATGGAGCCAGACAGGTTTGCCTACAGGATTCTGAGACTAAAACATGGTGTGTATTCACTTTAGAGACTTTAGAAATGTAATAGGTCCTCAACAGGTCTCTGATTACTACAGTCCTACACAATACATTTGGTATGATTGAAGTGTTAGTGTGTAGGAGCTAGTGTCACTATGCAAATAAGTATTGTAAACCCTCTCTTATTGGGAAGGGTGTGTTGATATGCAGTGAATGCATGGCAGTAACTGCAGTAGTACTGTAAATAGTGGTAGTATGTTGGATTTAAAAAGGGCCTGTTATTGGTTAGATGGTTAGAAACATAGACGTCACAATTTTACATGTTTCAGCATTTAGTTCAAGCTAAAGAGAAAGGGAAAGGGAAGAGGATCGGGATTAAGCTTATGCTCTTTCTGTTTCAGGGCAGCCTGTCGAACCAGTAGGCCACCCTGCAAACCACACATATGGACAAACGCAACGCACATGGTCCACACCCATCCCACAAACACAATGCCAGTCCAGTCAGTCCCCTGTTACCTAACAGCACAGAGAAAGGGTGAATAACGCAGGAATAAAATGGTGAAGCAAAATTTGCTTTTCTAGCTCAGCAGATATTCCTAACAGCACATTTGTGCTCTTATACAGAGGACACTGGTAATAGACAGACTGAAGGGAGGTGTGGGGAAGAGAGAGAGGCAATGACAGAAGATATGAGAGAGAAAGAGGTAGGCTAGGAGAGGTGTGTCGGGGAGAATCATTACTTAATTGACATGATTCGCTTAAAGGACACTCCTTGATTTTTGTCAGGAATTACATAGAGGAGTGGCAATCTTTTCATTTTGAAAACCATGGTAATGTAAACAAACAGTATTCCACCCCTCTGAAACATATCTGTTTCCTTGAACCACAGTAGCTTGGTGGTCAGAAGGTGTGTTACAAAGGTGTGGAGGAACTGATATGACATTTATAAATCAATGACAAATTAAACAAATTCTAAGACATGGCCATTATATGTCTAATATTTTATGGCTTGGGTGTAAATGTCTACTGAGCTAAGGAGTACATTAGCTAAGATTTGCTATGCCAAAACATAAAGGAAATATCTCGTTCCCTTCACAGACCTGTGCTACTCCTCAAAACCACAAGAATCCTTTTACTGCACCAGCCAGCGTAGTGCTAAAACACGTAGGCCCCACATCAACACTGTGGTTTCAATCATATTGAACTTGAAGTTGTTGAAATAATATGTAGTTATGTGTGTGTGTGTGTGTGTGGTCAACCCCAAACAGGATGTGTTTTATGTGTTTCTTATGGTACAATCATCAGGTACAATGAGTCCTCAGCCTTGTTAATAAAGGAAACATCTTCAAAATAGACCCCTGCACTACGATCAATATGTCTGTTGATTGAAGAATTTAAAAAAATGTGTTTAAAAAACTATGATTATATAATCCTAGTAGGAGATTCTTACAAGCTTTACAGATATTTGTGTGTCTGCTGGCATTTAGAGTTTTCTGGAACTGGCACTGACCGTGTTCTGTTGCGAGGGCATGGAGCAGCCCACTGGGCTGGTGGGCGTGTCGTCGCTGTAGTCCGGGGGCGGAAAAAGCACTGGCTCCTCCCCTTGTTCGGACAGGCTGCACACGCTTAGCCTACGCACAGGCGTTCCTGAATTGCTGCTGTGGTAAAAGATACATTGCAGGCTCATCAGCATAAAGGGTCAAACCTGAACCAAAACAGGGGGCTAACTGGACTGCTCCTAGTGTTATGTGTTGTCTCACCTGCTGGTTCTCGAAGGCTCAGTGCAAGGTCTGCAGTATGAGGAAGGAAACCAGCCCCTCCTATAAGAACAAAAACAATATGAGACCACCTGGACGAGAGATGCAGTTTCTATTAAAATTACAATCTTTACAGTTTACCTGTGGTAAACCAACTACAGTATGTTAAGTAAATGGCATCTGTGCTATATGGACAGCACATTGGCCAAAGGGGCACTAGCCTCTCTTCCGCTGTCCGAAGTAAAAATGCCTTACTACACCAGAAACTAGATTACAGAAACAGACGCAAAACATTAATTTAATTAAGAACATTATGCGCATTTCTTTGATTTATTGAGATCAAAATACGACAAAACGGTAATGAAGAGCAGAATGTTGTAGTAAATTTACAGGCCACTCAGAGCTCATTCATTCAGTTACGTGTTCTCGGTGACAATTGGCAACTAGTTGGACAATAATAATATAAGCAGTGAGTATATTAAATAGAAAGCCTTAGAAAAGAGTGAGAGAGAAAGACTAAGAAAAAGTAATGAGACAGAAAGATGAATGGAAACGTAACAGAAGACTAAAACAGAGCTAGCATTATGATGGCATGCCTTACATTCGGGGTGTTACAAAACACGATGCACAGCACAAGCACAAAGCATGAATCTCAGAAAAGTGAAACACGCCTGTGTGCATAATTGCCTGAATGAAAGTACAATTCCTCCCCGGGTGTGTCAAACACTGTGCTGGCTTGTCATTTTGTCACGTTGACATAGGTTGTGCATGTTAGCTCGCACACACTAGCTCAGCACGGTGGGGAGGGTGGAAGGTCGCAAAATATAGGAATATAGAAGAATAAAACTCAATGGCCAGTACAATGTAGCTAATGTTGGCTAATGTAGGCTAGTTCCACCGCAATGGTGGAATGACCTTCCTACAGCGGTCAGAACAGCAGAATCACTACCAATCTTCCGCAAGAGACTTAAGACCCACCTCTTCAAATTCCATCTTGGTACCACCGATCTTTCTACCTCATAGCACTAATCCCACTAACAATCCTTATTCTATCCTCCCTTTAAAAAAAATTCACTTCTTTCTACTCTGTTAGATCAGCTCTAAGAATTTTAAGCAATTTGCAGTTAGCAATTATTGACTGTTTGAAGAGTGAATGATAACTTGAAGTGAATGATAACTTTCGATTATTGTAATTACTGACTGTTTTGAGGAGCGAATGATAAACCTTCGAGTAATGTTGTGCAAATGCACAAGTGAAGTAACCTTGTTACATGATGCTATTCTTATTCTAGGAGAATGTTATCTGCTTGCAAAAACTGGTGGTTAACCAGTTAAACTGTTGACAAATGTACTGATTGTAAGTTGCTTTGGATAAAAGCATCTGCTAAATGCTGCAAATGTAAATTTAAAATATTAACCACTTCTTCAGAGTAACAAAGCAGAGAAAAAGATATAAACATAAATAAGCAACCATGACCCACACTTTATGTGGTTCATAAAACGTACCGCCCCGTGGTCTCCAGCTCGCCATACAGCCAGCCATCCTTTTCTTCATGGAGGAGCAGTGTGATGATGTCACCGTCGTCAAAGCTCAGGAGGGTATCGTTGTTTCCTGCTGTGTGGGGGAAGATGGTCCTGACACGTGGCTTCTGGCCCAGATTTAGACCGGATATCTGGGACACAGACCTAGAGAGACTCTCCTCCTGGTCCCTCCTGCTTCCCTGGTCTGTGGGGTCAACAAAGGATAGTAATGAGATATTTAAAGGGTCAGTTTACACCAGTGTTGAGTCATTTGCTACCATCAGTGTAGTTCTGTTTTGATAGTTTCTCGATCATTATTGTTGTCACAGTAAGACATTATTATCTGTTAGTGATAATGGTTATTTGTCATGTTGTCATCAGTTGTAACCCATCAGTTGTATGAGGAGATTGGCTGGCCTAAATTAGTGTGCACTTTATTCAGTTGCTCTAAAACATCCTATGAAACCACACAGACAACAGTATGCTTCAAACGGACAGGTTTGTATTATTTTTCTTTCTAAAAACAAAAATAAAAAAACAACAACAAACAATAATAAACAAATAAACAATTTTTAAATGTAGGGTGGATGCCCCAGTACAACCCCCCCCCCCCCCCTGTCATCCTGTAATCTGTTCCAACAGAATCTTCTTGCCTAGATTCCAAGATTGACAGAGAACTCTGGAGGTCATTTAGAATTAATAGAAGCATAGATGCATACATAACTCTCGTTCTACGGGATGACAAAAAGTTCACCATGCCAGAAACTGAATGCCATTGACAAGACAGCCTCAGCCACCACTTAAGCTCTGCCATGAGGGCCTACGGGTACGACCACCCCCAAAGGCTTTGCGTTCTACCACCTTTGACCCTAAGCCCCCTGGAATCCCTAGGAGTGTGTGGGGGGGAGGGGGGGGGCTGGGCACTGGACCCCCGAAATGACGGACGTCGCTGATCATACTGCCCAGGACGACACTTACCACCTAGGCGAGCAGGTGCAAGTAACCCGTACCAGGCCCTGTCTGGGCTCTCTGCCTGACACTCGGCATTGATCCCCATAGAAAACCTACTAAATTGATGCTTAGCTTGTTCTACCTGTACACTTGGTTCCAGGGCCTGCTGGCCCTGAGAGAGAGGAGCGCAGGGTCTGCCGACACCCTAAGACAGAGGGGGAACTGTGCCAGCCAAACCTGCCGGTGTGTTATCATTAACCTACCAAGCTTCATGGACACAAAGGCAAAGGCCTGCAGAGACACATCCCTGTGAGGCTGAGCCGCGGGGTCAGCTTCTGACTCCTGCCAGGTCTGAGACAGAGCTTGCTAACACTATACGTATGGCTGTCTTAAGAGTGGACTGGCCAGCCTCTGAACCTCTCAACAACTCAATTACAATTACCTTTTAGCAGACGCTTTTATCCAAAGCCACTTACAATTACATGAAGCAGGTAGGGGTTAGGCATCTTGCTCAAGATTACAGGTAGGCCAACTACTGTAGACTATCCTGCCCACAGAAAACAAATTAGAGGTATGGGAGGCTGTGTATTCTATCTCACCAGGTGGACAACACACTCCTATAAAGAGTCCTATCCACCACATAAAATGGAAAAGACCATTAATGTATCCTTTGCAGAGCAGAAATAGGATTATATTGATTTATTAATAAAATCCCATAAATAACACAATTTTTACAATGACTTAGAAGTTCTTACATGCTCCACAATAAGGGCTCACCCACAGACTTATTGTAGTAACAAAATAATTGAAATACTGGAAAAATCTGCCAGAAAGTGAGAGAACTTGAGAAAACACCTAAACAGAAAGTACAGAGCAATAGAGTGTTTGGTCTTATACTTAATGGGCTCTTGAAACACATATTCATTCACACACACTCACAGAAACACTAATATAATTTATGGACATTGTTGCAATATGGTAACTTAAAGCACTTAAAGTGCTATTATTATAATACAACTATTCATAATATTATACTATTGTACTAATACTTTTAGTCCAATACTACTTTTCATAACAGGTCACTTTAAGACCCGTTTACATTATTATAGAGTCAGCTGATACCGTCCTATAGTGTGTGTACTATTCATGTAGTTATGTATATACTGTAATATATTTCATGTTGCACCTTGGTCAATAACATTTTGTTCAATTAGAAAGTAATGACAATAAAGTTGATACTAAAACTAATTTAATACCTCTACCACTGGTCACTGTCATTCAACAAGCTACTGAAGATACAGGGAGCACATTCTGTAACCTTGTCCTTAAAAAAGGCTGTTTATTGCAATGTTTAATTATATTTTTTTCTGAAATAGGGTTGTATTGTTTCCAACTCCTGTCTCAAGGCCATACAGTTATTGAGCAAGTGTGTTATTAATATGAATATTCAAATATTATACAATCAAAATGGAATAAAGCTAAATGCTGTGCATTGTGAAGGGACCTAAGATGAGTATAACAAAGTTGATTCCATGTCTCTAGGCCAGTGGTTCTTAACCTTGTTGGATGTACTGAACCCTACCAGTTTCATATGCGCATTCACTGAACCCACCGAAGGGGGGCGTGTCATCACGAATCATATGAGTCGGGTGTATCTTATCCTCCGCCGAACCCCTAAGGCTGACTCACCGAACCCCTGGGGTTCGATCGAACCCAGGTTAAGAACCACCGCTCTAGGCGATACAGTTATTGAGCTATTGACCAATATGTGTCAATCATATGAATAATAAAATATTATAAAATCATTTAAACTAAAATAACATGAAAATAAATGTGAAAAACATGTTATTATCACAATAGACTTTTCACGTTATAAAGTGATAGGCTACTGATCCATTTTTCTTTTTCTGGGGCGGCAGCAATATTCTCCTTGTATTAGTATTGGAATTTTGTAATTCAAGTTGATTGGCGTGCGAGGCGAGTGAGTAGCTTGCCTAGGAGAGTCAGTGACATGTCAGAAAGTGGATCGCCAGGCGGGGCGAGTGAGTAGCTTGCCTAGGGGAGTCTGTGACTGGACTAGTGAGTGGATAAAGCAGTGCATAGCTCGGCCAAGTGAATGATTTGCCATTCAAGAGAAATGAGTCTCCTGCCTAGATGAGTGAGTGACTTTACCGCCGGCCTAGATGAGTGAGTGACTTTACCGCCGGCCTATCAGTTCCTCGTGCCGGCCTATCCTTTACCCGTACCAGCCAATCAGTAGCAGTGTGAGACGCCGCTCGGGTTAGGGAGTGACTATAAATATGTATGTTGCAGGATGATTGTCTGATAATCAAGCCATGTTTCTATTAAGCCCACGAATGTAAGGACTGAGCTTGGAACAATCACATCAACTCCTTCACCGGGCCCTCCTGTTCTAACGTGTTTGAATAAAACAAACAATTTAAAACCCAACGTGCACTTAACATGGCAAACTGTGCTTCTAGTGTTAATAGTGCACGCATTCAGCTTCCTATAAATCGACACAAAGCCTGATCTTTCCATTCTTCTTCTTCTTCACCAGCACAAGTGGTGACGCAGCATCAAGGAACTCCCAGAGGTGTCGTCTTACAGCCTCTCAGGCCTATTCACACCTGGCATTAACATGCGTCTTGGGCGATTCAATCAGAAGTGGACAGCTCAAAGTACAGGTGTGACTGCATTGTGGACAATATCGCTCAGACCACATAGGAATAGATCAATCACAATCACAACTTGCTTTCAGCGACAAAGAGGATGTAAGTATTATTTTTCTTACTTCTTTTTTACTACAACTGCCCACTGGCAGACAGCATTTAACTGTAGTAACTGTAGTGACTCGTGCAAGAGGTGACCTTTGGCCCCTACAACAAGAGCAATGCCCCCCCTTCTCTTTGCAAAAGCAAGTCACCACGTTCCTATGTGTTTTACACTTTGATGGTGAGATAACGTACAAGCTATCACCACAGACCTTGCTAACCCTAACAAGTTGTATATGTGAACGACTGAAACCAACAGAGTGTTAGAAATTTTGGTAAATCCCAGTCTAAGAGGTGAAAAAACCCAGACCCACACTCACGATTAAGTGTTGGCCCTGTTTATGAGGATGCATTCTACAAAAGAGAAACACACACATAACCCCCCCAGAAGACACAGCTTTTCCTAAAAGTTAGAAGGTTCTACATGATCCACAACATCAGCTTCAAGGATATCATCGTTGTCCATGCAGATGTTAGGATGGCACAACAGGTGATGACCTTGGAAGCAAATGCCAGGCTGACTTTAATGGCCTTGGGGGGGAAAAAAACAACAACAAAAAAAATAAATAAAGAGGGACAGCCAGTGCAAATTACATCTCAATGATGTTCCAGGCCTGGGACAGCTGACTGTTGAATGTTATGAAATATGCTTTATTATATTTTACATTTACAGCATTTAGCAGACGCTTTTATCCAAAGCGACTTACAATTACATTGTTCTATTACATGGAGCAGAT